>CM077159.1:174942387-175009389 GCA_039583875.1 Platanthera guangdongensis | reverse complement strand
TTTAGTGATATCAGCCACACAACATTAGTTTCCCCAGTCTTGTGGCTCCAAGATGAAGTCAAACTATGCTAAGATGTCTTGCCACCGCGCTTGCTTTGTTGTTAACTTCTTTGGTGCTTGGAAGTAAGTTGTTGCAGCATTATACGTCTTGATTGTGAATTGAGCTCCTAGTAGATAATATGTCCAAACTTGCAAGCAATGTATTGTGGTCGTCATCTCTTTCTCCTGAACGGTGTACCTTCGTTCCACCTCGTTGAGTTTGCAACTTTCAAAGGCTAGGGGATGACCTTCTTGAATTAGGACTCCACCGATCGCAAAGTTTGATGCATCTGTATGCAACTCGAACCTTTTATTGAAGTCTGGCAAGGCAAGCACCGGTACATTGCAAACCGCTGCCTTCAAGTCTTCAAAAGCTCATTGGCATTCCTCCGTCCATAGCCAAACCTTGTTCTTCTTCAACAAGTCCGTTAATGGCATTGCCTTCTTCGAGTAGTCCTTGATGAATCTACGGTAGTAGTTCACCAAGCCAAGGAATGATTATAGATCAGTCACCTTTGTTGGCGGTTCCCATCCTTGAATGGCTTGCACCTTGGTCATGTCCATTCGTAGTTGGCCATGTCCAATGACATGTCCAAGAAATTGTATCTCCTCTTGTCCAAATGAGCATTTGGACTTCTTCACGTATAACTCGTTCTCTCGTAATGCTTGGAATACCAAGCTAAGGTGCTTGGTATGCTCCTCCAAGGTGTCGTTATAGACCACGATGTTATCCAAGTATACCACCACGAATCTGTCTAAGTACGGGTATAGTAGAATATTTGGTTCATCAGAGTGCAAAAAGTTGTTAGTGCGTTATGTTGGGTACATTGAGAATTGTGTACCTGATTTGAAGAAGCTCTTTCAACTCAATGATATACACAAATTCGTATTTGATGTATGTTGAGTCTACTTGTGCATGTTCTATGTTGAAGAAAATAAACTAAGTACAAAAGTGTTGAGACACTAGACAAGTGTCGAAGCCTTTGTAAAAGCAGTGCTAAGACAAGGAATCAAGTTATGTCGACACTCAGAACTAGTGTCAACACCCTTATTCAAGTAGTGCTGAGACAAAAAGCAAGCTATGTCGACACCCAAGACTTAGGTCGACACCGTTAGTCAAGAAACCAACAGTGTCGACACTCAGGACTAGTGTTGACACCTTTTATACAAGTTGTGTTGAGACAAGAAGCTAGTAGTGTCGACACGCTCGATTATTATCGACACCCCTATAACAGAAGTGTCGACACCCAGGATTGATGTCGATAGAATCTAAGTACAGAAGTGTCAACACCCAGAACTAGTGTCAACACCTTCATGCAGAAACTCTCAAGACAGAAATTCTTCTAAGTCCATAATTTGAAGCCAGAAGTTCTGACAACCATCAGAACTATCAGATGTCAGTGAATTAACAGGGGCAGCCGGTCACTCTTGTCAAAACCTATATAATGAGACCAACACAATAGAAACTATATAGATTTTCTCATTCTTTTCGTCTCAGTCTGTCAGATCAATTCAACAGAATTCTGAAGGTGGAGAGGAGGCAGATCGTGGATCAACTCCAACCTTCTCCAGCCAAGTTCAACCCTACCTCCTCTTTCAAGAAGCTTTGAAAAAGTTAAGAATGGTTGAACTATTTCTTTTCAATCAAGTTCAAGTAAGAGGATTACTCATCAAGATCTGATCAAGAAAAAGTCACTTGTTTCTTTCCTGCTGGGTGATTTATCAAATCTCAAATTCTAGTCTACTTTATTTCTTATTTTTGTAAGATCTGATAGCAGATCTGAGGGGTAGGAGATATATATATATCTAAGCTGTAATCTTAAATTATAAACGCTGAGGTAGGGCTGAGAGCCTGTGTAACGTCCCCTTCCACCTTTAGTGGATCAACACCACTAGGCCTTAGGTAGGATAAGAAGGACTTTCTCCGAGTTGTAGGAACTGTTATGTTCTGAGGGTGTAGGGCAAGGGTTTGTCTGAGATGTAGGAATGAAGGTGTACTCTAAGGTAGGATTCTTGAAGGGAATTTGAGTTGTATGAGCCAGCTGGGCTCTGAGGTGTAAGATCTGAGGATCTGAGGAAAAGAAAGGAGGAGTTTGGCTGAATCTAATACATTGCTGGATAGGCGAAAGGGGAAAGTAGATGTACCCATAATTTGGAAAACCACTATAAAATTCTTGTGTGTTGTGCTGTGGTTTGTGTTGTGAATGTTAGATTAGATCTGTGTTGATCTTAGTTTATTGTTTTCTTGATTGTTGTGGCTGTGTTAACTTCCTCACTAAATTTTTTTTGTTTTCATAAGTAGCCAAGATTTGAATAGATTTGAATTGCACATATTCACCCCTCTCTAGGTCAATCAGTTTCCAAAAACAAACACTTTACACGTTGGTTAAACCGAAAGGAATCACCAACCATTTGAATGCTCCATACCTTGTGACACAAGTGGCCTTAGGTTCATCTCCTTCTGCGATCCGCACTTGATGATATCCATTTTGTAAGTCCAACTTGGAGTAGATCCTTGCCTTCCCAAGCATGTCAAAGAGATTCGCAATGAGAGGAATAAGATATTTGTTTTTTATCATAACCTTGTTTAGCGCCTGATAGTCGGTGCAAAGCCGCAAGGTTCCATCCTTCTTCTTTTGAAATAGCACTGGCGCACCAAACGACGCCTTTGATGGCCTGATCATTCCTGACTCCAGCAGAACTTGAAGTTGCTTCCTCAATTCCTCCAATTCAGGGGGAGCCATTCTATATGGAGCTTCGTCCAGTGGTTTTGTCCTCGACTCAAGCTCAATCCTGTGATCCACCTCCCTCGGAGGTGGTAGCTTGAGAGGTAACTCGGCGGGCATAATGTCCTCATTCTTCACCAGAACGTCCGCAATGAGGTAAGGCCCTTTTTTGTCCAACCTTGATGGTCCTTGCATCGCTGGGACCATGCATGCAATCCCTTCCTCCAAGATGCAAACTAAGTGATGTGTTCGCATGACAATAGATTGCATCTTCTCTAGAAAGTCCATTCCTAGCACAACATTGAAGTAATCCATGTGTGCTATAGAGAAGTCCACCCGGCCCTTCCAGGTGCCCGTGCGCAACTCCACGTTGTGTGTAACTCCATCGGTCGTCCTTGCTTGGCCGTTCACCATCTTGATCCAACCTCCGCCCTTCATGAATTGCAAGCCCAACCTCTTGGACTTTCCTTCTGTCATGAAGTTGTGTGAAGCTCCTGTGTCTATTATGGCCTTCGTGGTCTTCCCATTTACCATATCTTCCACATAGATCAGCCCCTTGCTTGATGTAGCTTTTGTTGATTGCACGTTTAAAGCGTTTAGTAATTGCAATGAACTCATTTGAGAAGTACCTTCTTCTAGTGGGGTGACATTTTGGCTCTCCACCATAACGGATAATGATCCCAATTTTGGACAGCCGCTCATCAAATGTGGCCCTTTGCACACATATCATCCGCTTTTTGGTACGAAACTATTCTACCTTTCTTCAAACTCCTTTCATGGGTCGGGCAAAGTCTTTGATCCTCCTTTGAAGTGAGTGGTCTTGTTGTCTCGCCGATCTCCCCAAGTTTTGCCATTATTGAACTTGTCCTTCTTCTCCTTGATTGGATTGGGTTGGCTTTGGAACTCAATAAGAGATTCGGCGATAGCAATGGCGTCTCTGGTGGTCCTTGGGTCCTTCCGCTTGACCTCTTACTTGACCCAATTTTGTAGTCCATCAATGAAGTTGAAGAGGAGAATGTGCTCGGGGACATCAAAGACTTGTAGGGATAGTGCTGCAAACTCCTTGACATAGTATCCAATGGTACCCTTCTGTCTCAGCTCTCTGAGCTTCCGTAAATTATCATCCTTCACGTTCTCCGGGATGAAGTTCCTTCTCAACTTTTGTTTGAATTCCTCATAGGAGTCTATCCGGTAAAGCCCTTTGGCAATATCTGCTTGTATCTTTCGCCACCGTAATGAAGCAATGTCTTCTAAATAATAACTAGCATGACGTACATTCAATGCTTCATCCGTGATATTGTATCCCTCCAAGTATTTCTCCATATGCCCCAGGAAATTCCCTACCTCCAAAGCATCCCGCTTTCCCGCAAACTTCTTAGGATTTGGCACGTCCAGCCTTGAGTTGTTCACGACTCCAATGTTCCCTCCATTGGTAGGACTTTGCTTGCATAAGTCTTCCACTTCTGTTTCCATATTTGTCAAGCGCTCTTCAAAATCACTAAGGATAGTGTCAAAAGCGTTGTGCGAGGATTCTGACTTTCCCAATGTTTGCTCCTTAAGAAGATCAATATCTATTTGCATCTTCTCTTGCTCCATATGAAAAGTATCAAAGTACTTACATATGTCTTCCACTTTCTGTTGTAGAGTAAGATATGCATCCCGCATTGCCTCATACTCAAGCATGTCCGCCATGTTTTGATCCACGCTGGGACCTTCATGACCTTTGCTTTGGTCCCTCTTCCTTCTCTCCCTTTTCTCCTCAGTCGCCCTGCCGCGCTCATCAAAGACGCTTGAGGTGTTGTTCCCTTTCAAAGTCATCTTACTTCTTAGCACGTACCACGAACTTGAGTGAAACCTCCCGATGATATTAACTATCATGGACTTGTCCCCTTGACAACGTCGTGTGCGGCCTTGGCTCCTTCCTGCGCTCTTCGCAGCTAGCTAAGTCAGCCTCCGTCAACACTTGATCGTGAAAAGATTAGAAGAGAGCACTTTAGAAAGAGTGAACGAGAAAGAAAGAGAGCAAGAGTGTGTAAGAGAGCTTTATTGCTTGAATTGCTTGGTGAGTTACAAATGAGGGGGTCTTCCCCTTATATAGTCCCCAAAAGGGTTTTCCCTCCAAAGGATGGAAGGGTCTAGACTACTCTACCATCATCTATGTATCTATATCTTTCAAGAATATTCTAGACTAATATTTATGTAGAAAAATGTTCTCCAAGATCCTAGATTTCTCTATAAATCTCCAGAAGTTACCCCCATAGGTGCAAGATCGTGACATCCCGCTGAGGATTCTTGTCGCTTTTTGGTGGCATGCTTGCAGCGGGGAACAGACGAGGAGGCAGAGACTTTCGGCCAGTTATACTTTGATGTGAAATAAAGAAAAGAAAAAAGGGAAAAGTTTGGCGGTAAATCCAAATGACCAAAAAAGTCATGAAATTTGAAATATATAAAGGCTTTTGGACGATGATGTTTGTCTGGGGCTTGGACCCAAAAAATTCACCTATGGAAGAACGCTCTACGACTGCAGTGGAGGAGAAGCTCGTGCTGTGGATTCTTGTTGCTTTTTGTTGGCATGCTTGCAGTAGCTAACAGTCGAGGAGGCAAAAACTTTCGGCCGGTTGTACTTTGATGTGAAATAAAGAAAGGAAGAAAGAAAAAAAAAAGTTTTGCAGTAAATTCAAATGACCAAAAAAATCATGAAATTTAAAATATATAAACACTTTTGGACGATGATGTTCGTCCGGGGCTCGGACCCAAAAAAATTCGCCTATGGAAGAACGCTCTGCCGACTGCCGTGGAGGAGAAGCTCCCGCTGAGGATTTTTGTCGCTTTTTGTTGGCATGCTTGCAGCGGGGAACAGTCGAGGAGGCAAAGACTTTCGGCCAGTTGTACTTTGATGTTAAATAAAGAAAGGAAGAAGGTAAAAGTTTGGCGGTAAATCCAAATGACCAAAAAAATCATGAAATTTGAAATATATAAAGGCTTTTGAGGGTATTTCGGGTAACAAAATGTTACATCATTTCATCTTTCATTCCATCAACTACCGGGAGTGAGATCCCACACGCGTGGATCACGCGCGATCGCGGGCAGCGGTCAAATCCATGTCTCCACTAAGATAGTGGGGACATGAGGAGTGAGCTATCCGCACCCCAAAACTCTTATAAAAAGAGCCTTATTCCTATCAGTGTTCGTTTGATGGTCAAGATCCTTTTTTATGGGATCCAACAAATTAACTATATCTCCTACTTTTAAAATTTTTAAATAAACAAAAAACTAACACTATTAGATAAATAATAAGAGAATTTTTACCACCAAATAAGTACTATTTAGTTGGTTCAAATAGAGAGGATCTTGATCCCTATTGGAACTGGGAAATTATTTACATGCGGAATCAGTATGGGAGAATCCTTCAGATTTAAATACCCTTTGGATCCCTTGCAATTTTAAACCTCTTTCCTCCTTACTATTTAGTTGGTAATGATAATTATATGCAGTTGTTATTCACAAACTATAAACGTCAATTCACAAATCAAATTTTTCATGTATATTCGTAGACCAATTTTAAACTTTAGCAATTGATCTTATTCTCATGTGCAAGACCCGACAACGAAGGAACATCTCCGGCAACCTTTTGATCCTATGCCAACAACTCAATCCCAACAATTTGGCATAAATTTCACTATTTTGACGTGAGTTTCACCGTTTTAACGTGAATTTTGTACAACCTCATATTCGGCGAGTGAGAGCGGCAGGATTCGAACCAGGCAAATCAAGTCTCGGGCGAATCGACAGGGAGGTGAGTGCCTTGAGAGCTCCCCGACTCGTCTGGGCTGGGGGGTAGGTCAGATGTGGGGCGAGTGGAACAAGCGGGCTCGCACACGTCCACCCCAGGCCTTCAGTAGATAACAGGAGAGTGGGACGATCAGGTTCGCACTCGCCCTGGACCCTCTGGAAGCGGCGAGTGCCAGTCTCATTGGGCACTCGCCACCCCAGGCGAGTGGTAATTCTGGGACCACTCGCCCAGTGATGCTTTTTACCATTTCACCCCCGCTGGTCTGCCAGTACCCCTTCTAAACAGCGGAGTTGCGTTGTTGGCAGACAGATTTGAGTTGCGTATATCCGTTCAGAACATCGGAGTTGAGCTGTTGGCAGACCATTTTCAGAAATTTATAAATAGACCCAAGAGGGTACCTCGGAGGGCAAGCTCACCATTTTTCTCATTCTATGATTCCCTTGCGCTTTCTAAGGTACCCTTAGCTCGACACTAACTAAGAAGGGGAAACGCTCTAAGTTTTTTCGGGTGTGTGGTGGGACCTCCATGCTGGAGCCTTGGGTCAGTCTCCAGTCCTAAGTCCTCGGTCAAGCAAGCTTACTAGGAGAAGTATGTTTGTGATCACCCCTTTTAAGGGTCCGAACTCCACAGAGACTGGCTTCCGGTTTCAACAAATTTCACCATTTAAATTTGGTCTGCAGATATATATTTATAAATTTGAAATTTTTGATATGCAAATAGATGCTTGTGGTCTGCCAATAAAACCCCCCAAATTATATGGCAATGCAAAAGTAATTACATGGATGACACTTGCTGAAAAAGTAGACCTGCATTTTTGCCGTTTGCTGTTCTACGCATTGCTTAAGCCATGTTGCCTGAGAGGCGGGAAAGGAATGTATAAAGGCAAAGGAGAGAGAAGAATGCCTTCATTCGCTGTCCCACATATATTCTCCGCCGTCATATGCTTCACAGCCTTCGCCGGACCCCGATCATTTCCTAAACTAGCAAAATCGAGAGCGTTTTCTGCCCAAAAACAAAAATTAAGCGCCGGCCGGCGGTGCTTAGGAAGGAAGGTCGGCGAATAAACGAAAAAATTGAGGGGGATGGGGAACTACAAATACTGCTGCTGCTTCACGAGGAGATTCATTTCCAGCAAGGCGGATCCGCCGGACGACGTGAGGGAAGCCTTCGAGGTTTACGCAGAGGGCAACGCCGTCATGTCTCCAGAGCAGCTCCTCCGGTTCCTCGGCAAACGGCAGGGTGATGACGTCGCCACCGTCGCAGAGGCGGAGCGGATTGTGGATCGGATTAGGGAGATGCGGCATCGGCATCATCTGGTGAAAATATTCAGGCCGATATTAGGGCTTGATGATTTCTACCAATACTTGTTCTCAGGAGAGCTTAATCCCGCCCTCCGATCTGAGGTATGCTGTTCTTTTGTAGGTTTGGAATCAATATTTTTTTGGTAGGTATTCATTGAAATGCACGAGATTGGAATTTCCGGGCTAGATTTGTAGATAATGAACCTGGCCGGTTAGCGTGAGTTTGGAATAGGGGGCTTGTGGTTGGTTTTGATGAAAAAGGTTGAACTGTTGCAGAGGCAATCTGGATAAAGATTTTGTTTGCGTACATTGGTGTTCTTGACCTAAAAACCTTTATATATAGATATGCATTTGACCTCTTTTACATCCAGTGCTGGTTGGTTGATTGTCACGTATCAAAAATTCTAGACCCGAGTGATCCAAGCAACATGAATATGAGTTTGTCGTGCAGCTGCATATTGAAGTCACCCTGAACAGGCCATAGGAATCATCACTTTACCTCAATGGATGTGTGTTTTTCTAATTAACAGTTGCAAAATAGCTAATGTGGCAAGTGGTAACCGCTGGACAATTGCGAAATGCGAACAAACAAAAAGATATTTTCCATTTTTCAAAAGATCTTCATGAGATTTGATTGTTCAATTGTCGCTATTAAGGTCTTAAGTATAATATTTTGAGTTGTTATATTTTGAGACGAGTCAATACTCTTGATAATGAATGGTGTGGGAATACATTTTAAGCATTCATGTATGATTCCCTACCTTTAAACTGTATAAAATTATTGGTGTCTTTGAGGTAAGACTGCAATTATAAGCTTTTGATATGAGGTGAGACCTCCATCTTGGGATTTACTAGTTCTTTCCATTCCAATATCTTTTTTCTATTGTCTTCCTACTTTCTTTTCGTCTTCCTACCCTCGATAGTTCAAATATTGGAGAGTAAAGTTTTCCTAGTTAGTCCATGGACAAGTCAGATTAACACCCTCAAAATGTGGTGAGCGTGGAGCTTAAATGATTTAGATTTGAAAACCAGGATGATAATTGACGAATTCCCAAATTACAAATCAAAGCACAGTCCAACCAAAATCTTGGGTTTATGGAGAGGACGTGATGCGGAGAATGGAAGAAACAATCGTCAATCTAGAGGCGACTATGGAAACCTTGATTGAAGTTGTGCCACAACAACCTCCTTCGATGGCCACAACAGAGGCCAGTTTCGACATGTCGTTGTTGCCGGCGTGTCCATATGCAATTTTATAAAGCATTTTCAAAAAGGTAAATTAGAAATTAGGAATGTGAAATTAAGCATTGCTCGACTCATGCTAATAAGCGTGTTTAGACCATTAGTTATTTAAATACCGTCTCAACATTACACCACCGGCTTCACATGCCAAGATGTTGGAAACGAGAGAGAATGAGAGCTTGTTTATCAAATTTTGGAACAAGTGGTGTTGGCTATTTTCTAAAATACCCCCATTTTTTAAATATTTAATAACGAGTGACAGGCACGGGGCTCCGCCCCTAAGGCCAACCACGACAGTACTCTGATCGCGACAGTGCACAAGCAGGCCCCCAATGCCCCGCGCTATAGAATTTCGGCCACAGCATTGCCCTGACGTGATGTCGCTCTCCCAAGCCCCCCAAATGCTATACTCCGTCCACCGCTTTGGGGATTTGTGAGCGACGGTGGGAACACATTTTTTATTATAGGTAAGAGATTTTACATATATTAGAGTACATTTTAAAATAAAAAAACATAATTAGATTGAAAATTTTGTAATAATAAAGAAATAAAATCAGAAAGATGAATGTTTAACCAAGGGTGTTTTTCCCTTTTAATATAGTGTGGATAATAACAATAATTTAAAAAAGGTTCTTAGGCTGGCTGGGCAGTAACATCCTCTTGGCAGGCTTTGCCCAACAACTTCCTAGCCGTTCGCAGGGCTAATGATTAGAAAGCCGTTGGTAATTTGGCCTGGCCCACTGTGGGCCTGCCTAGGTCGTGCATCAGGCTAGGATGCAACTTAATATGAGAGCTTGTTAGAGCCCTCAAGGCTCAGGTCCACTCAAGATTTAGGGTAGGTAGACCCAGGCTTACTCAAGCATTTGACTAGATAGACCGAGCTTAAACATTTTTACACCCTTATGTATGTATATATGTAAAAATTTATGGGAAGCTGAGATAGAGGTCGCAGGAACACTCAACCACAACCAAAGCCAAATAGAATTCAACACAACAAAAACGCAAGAGTTTTAATCTGGAATTAACAAATCTGATTTACAGTGCGAGACATGAATTGCGAGACATGATTTCACAATGTACCCAATGAAAGCAGAAAAATACAAACAAGAGAAGTTGCATGGTCTGCAAATTCTAATCGTGCAGGCCGCACAACAGCTAACGCAAGCCATGTCCGCCGAAACCGCCCAAGTCTCCAAACCACAACTAGCTGTGCGGACTGCTTGTTATTGAATGTTGATGAACTTAACAGAACCCGCTGATAGACCGGGCGAACTGCTCGACTTAACCGCAAGCCCAAGGAAAAGACTTCAGGCCGTTGAGACCGCGACTTGTTGTATACCGCTGTTTGTTAACCGCGAACTGTTTCACACCAAGCTTCCACTAGTTGTCTAGCCGTCTGGTGCTAGCCGCACAGTCTGCACAGAGTCAACTTCACTTAGTCGCGCCGGTTAGAAAATCTTAACCGCAAGATTAAAGTGAGAGCTAATTCTCACTATTTTTGTTATTTATAGCGATCTGGGTACTCCTATTTATAGGCGTGAAGAGAAGTGTCGTCACTGCCCATAACAATAGGATAACCGTCCGTCAATCCGCGACTAGCATCGCCTATTCGCATAAAACGCGAACACCGGCATCAGTCTGCCACAAGGAAACATTTATCCGCATAGGCGAAAAGAAGAACCAGTCCGCCAAGCTGAGCGGACAACAAAACCAGTTCGCGTGGACTTGACTAATTCACCCACGCGTCCTGAACCACCGTGCCAATGCTGAACTGTTGGTCTCCACAACCAGTTCGCACAGTTCAACGGACACTGATCCAGTCCGCTCACACAACAACCAAGCCACACGAACTGATCCAATCACGCCAGCGCCAGATTGCCGGACTCATCCACCAGACCGCACCGAACAGCGGTCTCCGCATCCAATTCCCGCATACTGCTATCCGCGACTAAGGCCATATACAAGCCTAGTCGAACAGTCGATCTCCTCGAATACCAAAAGCAGACCGCGCAACCAGGAGGTCTCGAAGAACTAGGCAACAAACCAGACTTGTCACCACCGTGACAAAGTCAACACAAGTCATCTAACTCTGGCACCAGACCACGCAAGAACAAAACGAACTGTGCGGTTAGCCTCCGCAGTCCGCGCTAACCGTCTGCCTTCTTGTAAGTCAGTGATCCTAAAAGCTTAAGCGGACTGTGCGGTCTCACAATCCAGACCGCCACAGCCGCGGTTAGACAAGGCTAACCACCCGGTTACTTCTTCAGGGTGCTTGCTGAACCAGATTGCAGGAAGCAAGGATAGAAGCCGAAACCGGCTATCCGTCATCCCTATCCGCCAGTCCGCGGTGGACTCTGCGGTCTGTGCGGTCTGCCCAAATCAGACCGCCCACCTCCACTTCACTCCCACTTCAACAATTTCAACAATATATTTATTGTTGAAATTTTGAGATCTTTTCCTAAAATTTGAATTTGACCAACTTGAATAAGATGGAAAATTTTATCGAACTAATGTGCTATAAGCTTAAAATGTCAGATTTTACACTAAACTGAAATAGTTGATTCAAATTTTTAGAGACAACCTTTAATTTTGTATGATTATCCTATGTCATGGTTTATATCTTGTATAATTGTCATATGACTTGTGCTTCTTAAGAATTCAATTGAACTATACTTCTTCTATAGTTTCTTGTAATGAGGGATGTTGTAGGCCAACTTTATCCCATTGAAATTACTTGAACCCGAGAATAATGAAATTTTATTTTGTATCATTGAAATTTAAAAATTGCTATGTATAATGTATGTTCCAAGTCTGGATTATCATATTGGTTTCGTCTTAAAATAGTTATTGTACTTGCTAATGATGCAGGTTCACCAAGATATGACAGCACCTTTATCCCATTATTACATATACACTGGCCATAATTCATACTTGACAGGGAATCAACTCAACAGCGATTCAAGTGATGTCCCTATCATCGATGCATTGCAGAGAGGAGTTAGGGTAATTGAACTGGATCTGTGGCCAAATTCAAAAAAAGATGATATTGATGTTCTCCACGGCTGGTATTGTGTTTTTAGTTTCAGATACTTTATTTATTTATTGATATACTTTTTGTTTTTCATCCATTTTATGGGGCATCTTGTTGTGTTTTTTTAGATTTTAATATCAAAATAATATTGGAGGTTAAAAGAAAAGGGAAACATTGGGGAGAAGTCAAATAAATTGGTAGTTTTCTAAGGTTCACTTGAAAAATGAGGGATTTTTTTGGAAGATTATATAAATAATTGAAGGAATTAAAAAAACAGAAGAAAAACTTATATATTATTTGGTTGGCTGTGATGAGAACCGGCATAGCTTTTAAATTCCACTGTTAAATAATGAGTTCATAATAATAGTCAACAAAGAAACAAACTCAAAGTGCATTCATCAAGACAAACAGACTGATGTTCTATTTTGAAAACTACGATCAACCATCCAAAGAAAAGAATAGAACTAGTAGTAAATTGATGAATATACACAGTGCCAAATTACTTTGTAATTTCATGCATATTTTGCAATCGAGTAAAACTAAGACATTGAATGCATTGATCTTCCATTCTTAAAAATTGAAGAGTAGATTATTGTGAGGGGTGCAAGCTCTTTAGTTGATAATTGATGGGGTTCCCCCTAAATATTTCTGAGTCAAACCGGATCGAAGTGCTCAAGCAAGTCAACCCGACCGAGCGTGCCGCGCGCACGAGCCACACTCGTTCGAAGGACCCCTAAAACCGCCCCAATGGGGGACGAGCGGGACAACGCGCACAGAGACCCCGAAAGGGCCAAGCATACGCACACCCATGTATATGCCCTGCACTTGTGGGTGTCGCTTGCACAAGCGGCTCTCACTATGCATGCGAGCAAAGGCCCTCGCCGCGCGCACGCGTGGCCGCCGTTAGGCACAACACAAGAGAGCGTCCCGCGCCACGTGCGCTTTACCAACACTGTGCGCGGCCTACGCCGTGCGCGCGACACAAGGGCACGCGACCCGAGCGCGCACTCCCCCACAGGGCGCGCACCCCATATGCGCGCACACGCCCCGGTAAGGCAGAAGCCCCCTGCGCGCACGCCCTCCTGCGCTCGCACGCCCTCCTGCGCTCGCACGCCCAGGGAGGGCGCAAACCTCCCGCGTGTGCGCACCCTTACGTGTGTCGCATGCACCCCTTGAGTGCGTGCGACTCCCTTTGGCTCTCTGCCCCCGCCATCGCTTTCGTCCGCCGTCACTTCCGGCCTCCGTCATTGCCGAGAAACTTGCTGTCGTCATCGTCGGGTAACTGTTGAGGACATCACTAATTTTCAGTGGTTAGTGAGGAAGCTTAATTACTTGTCACATACTCGCCAGATATCTTGTATGTGGTCGGTGGATCAGCCAGTATAAGCACTCTTTAAAGACTCGTCATCTTGATGTTGCCGACCATATTCTCAGATATCTCAAGTTCTCTCCTGGGAGCCGTATCCTATTCTCACATAGTGATGGCCTAAATATTGAATTCTACACAAACGTAGACTAGGCTAGATCGGTTGATTATCGACGATCCACATTAGGATATTGCACATTGGTTGGTGGGAATTTGGTTATGTGGAGGAGAAAATAACATTATGTGGTGGTTAGATTCAATGTTGAAGCTGAATTCAAAGTTATAACCCACAAAATATATGGACCTGGATTCAAACTATTATGAGAGACGTTGACCTTAAGAAAAATGATCCAATCAAACAATATTGTGATAACAAGACATCCATTAGCATTGCTCATAACTCTGTTCAGCACGATCACACCAAACACATTGAGGTTGACAAAAACTTCATTAAAGAAAACATAGTGAGAGTGTATGTACTCCGTTCATTCCAATTAAACAACTACTGGCCGATATTCTCACAAAAGGATTGAGTATGAGTGATTTTAGAAGGATCATTACCAAGTTGGGCATTTACAACATTATACGCCCAACTTAAGCGGCTGTGTGTGTGTGTGTGTGTGGGGGGGGGGGTGTTAGTATTTATTATTTATTTTTCCTATATTTTCAACTTTTATGTATTTCCCCTCTTTTCCCCTTGCTCCTATATATTGAAACATTTCAACACCCACAAACCCACACATTTATAGATAATATAGAGTTAAAATTTTATTAATTCATCCATTATTGCAAATTGATTTTATAAGTTAATTGTGTGTTACTAAGATTACCCTTCTTTATTAAGTAGCACATGTGCATTAGGGAAGTTGATATTATGACAAATCGAATGATATTATATTGGATCCCTAACTGTACCAATTTAATAAAAGTGCGAAGAATTTACAAAGGAATTAAGAAGAACATTTAATCTTTTATAGAAAACAAAGTAATTATAATTAAGATGCTAAGTCATAGGGGTTGAAGAGTGATTGAAATCCCTTGAGGAAAATTTTAACACACTTGACAGGAAAACAAAGTTAAAAGGATTTGAATTTGTCAGATGGATTTTGATGGATAGTCTTTCATTTCTTCATCCTTCCAACTCAACCAGATCACTGTAGACTGTCCTTTGTCATTTCATATTTCCAACTGAACTACATTACCACTAATACGCCTTCATTGTGTTAATTTTGGTCCTTCCTTGATGGTCATTTGCCAAAGGTTGCTCTAATACTCACTCTAGAGGCCCCTGTATAGAGGGAAGAGGGCTGCAAGATAGTTTCTCACTCAATGGTGGAAACAAAACTAAATTCATCTTATATATCATTCTATATTCCATTCTAAGATGCAGAAAAAACTAAATTCATCTTATTTATAGACTTTGCCCTCGATCGTCTGCACGAGCCCCCTTGCCTCGGCTTCGACCACCTAGCCACGAAGATTACCACTGGCCACCGAGATTACCACTATCCACCGAGATTACCACTATCCACCGAGATTACCACTATCCACCGAGATTACCACTATCCACCGAGATTACCACCACTGCCTTCATTCGTGTCATCATTAAGCATGGCATGTTGTTGACACTGGTAGGAAGTACGATGGTTGGAGCATCGAATTACTTAATGGATCTGATACCAAGTTGTTACACGAAAACCCGTAGCACGTTGGTAACTTCATCGGAGAGGTGTTTGGAGGTGGAGATGATAGTCGAGATGAAGAGAGAAAACTGCAAAGCCGAAACCAAGGTTATTGAAGCGGGGTGTTCTCGGGAGAGAGAGAGAGCTACCATGATCTCATAACTTGGGACAAGATAATAGGCTTAAATTCATGCATATTTAATTCATCCTCTATATTGTACTTAAATAGGATTACAAGACTCGATCATCAACTAACATGTTAATGATGTACATTAAATGACTCAACTAACAATTGACATATTAATGTCACACATTTATTGACTCAACAGCCAATAATATATCAGTTTGCTCTAACATCTAATATATTAATTGTTAGAGAATACTAGGAAAAATAATGTATTGACCCACTAACTTGGCCCATGTAGGATTTTGTGTTTACACATTGTTTGTATAGCTTGATCTTACTCTCCTCTCTCCTACATATTTGTACTCATCCTTGTTTTTTGGCATTCAAGAAGTATATATAAGGTTTGGACTTTTCTCTACATGGTATCAGAGCCAGATGGTGCAACCTATTTTTTTTTCTAACCGCCCCATCCTCCTGTTAACCGGCGGCTTGTTTTCCAGCTTAACCGCCCAGTCCTCCTATTTTTTAATCGTCCAGTCCTCCTGTTAATCGGGCGGCTTGTTTTCCTGCTTAACCGTTACCCAGGCGGCTTGTTTTCCTGTTTAACTGCACTGTTTGCGGCTTCCTTCTTTTCTAACCGCCTCCCTCTTCTCACCTATGGATCCACCTCCTCTCTCTTCTACGCTCTTTAATAGCCTTCATCTCTCTGGCACGTGGACTCCTCTCCCGTGCAGTTAGATCTTCTTAGCCGCCGGCCCGCCACAGACTTCTCTCTTCCCGCCGTGACTTCCCCTCTTCCCGCGGTTAGTTATAACCGTCCGGCCTCCAGTTCAACCCGCTGCAACCTCTTCTCGGTATCGATGCGGCCTCTATCCTTGCCGCGCGGCCTCCTTGTCACAAGGAGCTCTTCTCGGTCTTCCGCTCTTGTCGCACGACCACCTTTCTCTTCAAGTTCTCTCCTTGTCGTGCGGGCTTCTTCTTGTCGCAAGGAGTTCTTTCTTGCATTGTCGTTTCGCGCTTCTCGGCTCGACTTGGTTGTTCGCATGAATTGCTTCTATCGATCTTGTTGCGGTTTGCTTCTAACCGCCCGGTCTAGTACCTGTTCGCCGGCTTTTGATCCGGTTGCAGTCTGCCTCTAACCGCCCGGTCGAGTGCCTGTTCGCCGGCCTCTGTTTCTTCTGGTCGCTGCCCGCCCAGGTGTCTTACCGTCTCGACTTGGCTGTTTGCGCGGTCTGCCTGCGGCTTCTCGTTTACGCGCGGTCTGTCTTCTCTTACCGCACGGTCCAAATGACAGTGTGCTGACCTCTTCTTCCCATTGCGGTCTGCTCCTAACCGTGCAGTCTAAGTGACCTTGTTGTGTTTCTCCTAACCACGCTTCCAGCTCAGGATTCTTACCGTCGCGGCTAGTTTCTATCCGCTGCAAGCTCTCTTCTTCCCGCTGGTCGCGCCCTTTCTTGCCACTAGTGCGTTGTCACTGTGACCACTGCGGACTGTCTCATAGTCGCTGCTTGTGCCCACTGCGGACTGTTCCTTGCAAGATGATTAGTTGTCCTTCGGGCTCTGTGGTGTCTATTTCCGCTGGTGGTACCTCCTGCCTTGTTCATAGCTCATCCTGGATTTTGGATTCCGGGGCCTCTCACCACATTATCTCACGAAAACCATCACAATATTTGAACTTTGTGCATCCCAAGTTCATCATTTTTGCTAGTGGGGTCACCATTCCCGTTTCTGGAGCGGCAGATATTCACCTTACTCCCTCCATCACTCTTTGCTCTGCCCTTCATGTTTCGGGCTCTCCTTTCAACCTTCTCTCTATTAGTCGTCTCACTACTGATCTTGATTGTAATGTAGTTTTTTCTTCCAACTTGTGTGTTGTGCAGGATCGCAAGACGCAGTCTATCATCGGAAAAGGACATCTGTAGAATGGTATCTATATTTTTGACCCCTCTCCTCCAACGGTGTTATCCTCTATTAGCTCTGTTGATTGGCATCAGCGTCTTGGTCACGCCCCTCTTAACATACTCAGAAAATCTCTCCCCGAAGTGCCCCTCCAAGAGTTCACGTGCGAGTTTTGTATCTATGGGAAACATCATCGGTCTACGTTTTCACCACATACAACTCAGTCCTGCTCCCTTTGATCTTGTACACTCCGATATTTGGGGACCCTACAAAATTGTTAGTTTTTTTGGATATCGTTACTTTGTCACATTTGTAGATGACTACTCTCGGGTGATCTGGCTGTGTCTTTTTCGTGACCGCTCTGAATTACCTGGTATATTTCGTACTTTTTTCATTGAAACTCGTAACCAATTTTCCACTACAATCAAAACCCTTCGCACGGATAATGCCCGTGAATACACTAGTCATGCCTTTGCACACCTATGTGAATTTGGGATCATCCATCAAACCTTGTGTGTTTATACCCCCAACAAAATGGGGTTGCTGAACGCAAGAATCGTCACGTGCTTGAGTTCTCTTATGATTCAAATGAATGTTCTCAAACAGTATTGGAATTTTGCAGTTTCTACTGTCTACACTCTTATTAACTACATGTCTTCCTCTATTCTCAATTTTGTGATTCCCTTCAATCTCCTTTTTCCCTACAAACCTCTTTTTTCCATCACCCATCGCGTGTTTGGCTGCGTGTGCTTTGTTCATCATCTTGGCCCTTTCAATGACAAACTTGCTCCACATGTCACTAAATATATGTTTGTGGGTTACTCTCGGACTCAGAAGGGCTACGTTTGCTTTTCTCTCAAAGATCGCAATGTTGTTACGCCTGCTGATGTCACTTTTCTCGAAGATCAGACATATTACTCTCAGCCAGCTGATTCTCCACTTCCGCCACCTCTTCCGCGGCCTGCTATACCTGTTCATTCAAACCTTCCACCTCTCCTTCCCACACTAATCCCACCTAAACCACCTATCATTTGTGTATTCACCCGACGTCCTTCTTCGTCTACTACCCTACGGGAGATGCCCTCCTCTAATGATGTTTTGCAGCCTGCGGATCCGACAACAGGTTCCACTGCCCACCCGATGGCCGTCTCTTTTCACCGCCTCTCTCCGGAACTCCGACAAAGTGCTCTTTCTTTATCCTTTATTTCCACCCCTAATTCTGTGCAGGAGGCTCTCCAACATCCTGGGTGGCGTGTGGCTATGGACGAGGAAATGTCTGCTTTTGGGCAAAACACACATGTGATCTCGTCCCGCTTCCTCCTGGACAATCTTGTGTGGGATGTAAGCGAGTGTTTACCGTCAAACAGGGTCCGGATGGGGCAGTTCACCGTTTGAAAACTCATCTTGTAGCTCGCGGATTCACTCAACAACAAGGTCTGGATTATGATGAGACCTTTTCTCCAGTCGCTAAACTCAATATTGTTTGTGTTGATCTCCCTCGTTGTTCACCGCCACTGACAATTGCACCAACTGGATGTCAAAAATGCTTTTCTTAATGGCGATTTACAGGAGACCGTTTATATGCAACAACCTTCCGGGTTTGAGACCACGGGGGAGTCTCTTATCTATTGTCTAAAGAAGTCTCTTTATGGTCTCAAACTGTCTCCTCAGGCATGATTTGATAAATTTAGTAAGATCGTTAGTGTTGTTGGGTTCACTCAGAGTTCGGCCGACTTCTCTCTGTTCACTCGTCATCGTCCAACATGCACAGTGATTCTATTGGTATATGTGAATAATATTTTGATTACAGGAGATGATCTTCCAGGAATACGGATGATCAAACAGCATCTGGCGACTATTTCAAACAAAGGACCTGAGAAGCCTTCAATATTTTCTTGGTCTCGAGGTGGGTTGGAGACCTTATAGGCTTGTGTTTTCTCAGAGAAAGTATTGTCTTGACTTACTTCATAATGTGGGCTATTCTGGATGCAAGCCAGTTGTTACTCCCATGGATATCAATCACAAGCTCCGTGCTCATGCCTCAGACTCTAATGTGCTCCTTCCAAATGAAGAGTATTATCGTCGTCTTGTGGGAAATCTGATGTATCTCACTATCACGAGACCTGATATATCATTTGCGGTTGGAGTTGTCAGTCGATTCATGCATGAGCCACATATCTCTCATCTTTAGGCAGTCGAGCGTATTCTTCGATACTTGAAGACTGCTCCTGGACAAGGACTTGTATACAAGCCCTCTTCGTCTCTCTTATCTCGGATTGCATACTCTGATGCTGACTATGCTGGCTCGTTGGATGACCGTCGTTCCACAAGTGGATACTGCACTTACTTTGGAGAACATCTTATTACATGGCGCAGCAAGAAATAGTCTGTGGTTGCTCGTTCATCCGCTGAGGCTGAGTATCGATCGATGACAACAGTTGTGTCTGAGCTCACATGGCTTGAGGGTCTCGTTGATGATCTAGGAGTCAAGCTCTCCTCACCTGCCACTTTATTTTGCGACAGTCAAGCTGTCATTGTTGAAACCAAAAATGACCTCAACGGGAGTTCAAAAACAGGGGTGCAACCAACACCTACTTCTCTCAAGCTTCAACCCTCGACTAGCTGCGAAGGACCTAAGACTGACCCAAAGCCTCAGCAGGGAGGTCCCACCTCACACCCGGAAGATCTCTGAGAGCTTCCCCTCCAAAGCCAAAGCTGGGCTAGGAGCTCCTCAGAAAGCACTAGAAGTTGAGAGATAATGACAGCTTGCCTTCTAAGGAGCCCTTATGAGTCTATTTATAGCATCTTGCTGACCTGAAATTACTGAAAAGCCCCTAGTTGGTCTGCAATAGCTGAATCCCGCTGTTTTCCTGAGGGCACAGGGGTAAATTCACCTGAGGGCAATCTGGTCCTCTAACCCTAGGCCTTGGGCCCCACTCGGCGAGAGCTCTGAACCGAGAGCCTTTTACCCAGAGACGGCGCGAACGATCTCGCCTGCTTACAGGCGAGAGCCCCTTCAAGATTGGAGCTTGGCGCTAGCGTAAGCGCTCCCGCGTTGGCTGCGCTCGACGATCTTGGCCCGTTGATCTCCATTCGACGACTTGACGCGAACGTTCCCGCCATCTTGGGCGAGACCTCCTTTCGGGCGGGAACTCCTTTGACTAGCTCAATTGTGATCATTGCGCCTCCTGGTCTGACTCAGCGAATATGGGGTTGTACATTATCCCCGCTCTTTTTGAGCTAGCTCTGCGCTCGAAAAGACACGTCCAACCCAAAAATATTCGCTGAGCACGTGTCACCATCAAGGAATCTTTTGGAGGGCCGTACCGTGTCTATAAATACGTGTGCCGATAGACGGCCATAACACCTCTCTCGACTCGTCATTCTTCGCCTGAGCTCTCGCCTCCTCTCGCGATGCCTTCCAAGCGCGCCGACAAACCGCTTCCGCAGGATCTGCAAGACCGCATCAACGCGGCACAGGCGCGAGCCAAGGCTAACAGCGCCCTGGTTGCCCCATGGCTAGAGAGACGGTCGTCGGCCGCTGAGCCTTCTCTGCCCAAGAAGAAAAAGAAGAGGGCGAAGGTGGTTCAGCGGGACCTGCCCCACGAGAACAGGAGCCCGCCCACCCCAACCCCGAGCCGTGCGGATGATCCTTCGCCGCGGAAGGTATGTTTGATTTGCCAATTATTGAAAACACCAGCCGCTCAGTAGTTGACGCGATATTTCTCGCAGGAAACGGTTCCCGACGCTGCCACGTCCCCGCGCGAGTCCTTGGATCCATCCTCTCGCCACCTCGAGGATCAACCACGGGTTTCGGAGGTGGCTCCTCCACCTGACCCGAGCACCGCAGGTAACTGTTCCCCTCTCGCTCTTAACTCAAATCTTTGAATGCTGAACTGTCTTCTCGCAGCGCCAGTTTTCGCACCGCCGGGTCTCGCCACCCGGGAGAGCGGAGCGAGGGCTGCGAATCAGCCTACCCTTGCGGTTGATTCCTCCCTACCGGCGGGAGGAAAGACTGCCGAATCTTCTGCGCCTCCATTAGATGCCAGCCATCCTGCGGGAGAGGAGACCTCCCCCGCTTCCGGCCAAGCCGGGATTACCATTCGCAAAATTTACCCCCAGGAAAAGGAAAGCCGATCCACCTACTCTTTGGAGCTGAGGGGGGGCTGGGCCTTCTCGCCTGCCGTCGACCGGGGGGCCTCGTCATGCTGCAGGTATGTGGAATATTTATCACAGCAATCCTCTAGCTCTCGCTATAACTGGGATTTCTTTTGCCAGGGGACATGGGCTCGCGGCCTGGAGCCGAGGTAGAGGAAGAGGAAGAAGAAGAAGAAGAAAGAGAGGGGGAAGACGGCGAGAGTTCCCCTTTCCCTTCATTTGACGAGATGGAGGAGATCTTGACCAGTGCCGGGAGCGCTAAAAGACGGGGGAAGAAGGTTGCCGTCGTCCTATCGAAGCTCATCCGGCGAGAACGGGTCCGCGACCGCGCGACGAAAGAGTTTCGCCAATCAGTGGAGAAGAGGCTGGAGACTCTAGAGCGGGACTATCTTATCGGCGAGATGGACCGGCCAGGAGGGTCTACTGCCGAATCTTCACCCGAAAGGTGCATCGCGGGGATCCGGGACCTGTCTCGCCGGGTCAACCTAGGATGCACTGTTCTGTCGTCCTACTTCAACCCGCAGGCGCCACCCCGGACCAAGCTGCTGGAGTAAGGGAAATGGCGGTGGGAGCAAGGGAAATGGCGGTGGGAGCCTTATTGAATCGCGAGACCTCCCCTTCTCTTCCCCAGGCCTTCCCCTTCTCAGATGTACCCTTATTTATTCACTAGAACTGTAGCTAATAACTCTGTTATTATTGCTTACTCTTTATCCAGTTCTCGCTCAGCGAGAGTAATAACTCTGCTCTTATCATTAATATTATTATTGTATGCGCATATATGTTATTATCCTGGACTCTCTGTTGGTGAGAGCAACCTTGCTTCCGCTTATCTTGCTTGCCGCATGTCATTTCACAACGCTTGCGCTAATCATTCGGTCAATCAGTCACTATCGAACTTGTGCGGAAAAACGAAGCGCCGCTGACCTGGGACGTGCCGGCTATACCCCCGCCGCCTTTTTGAAAACAGTCATCATGATCACGGTTTTTTATAAATAGGGAAGCTCACCTACCACATTCATTTCTCCGATCCCAATCTCTCTCCTCTTTTGTTGCTTTCGCGGTCTCTCAAAAGCTCTCGCTTGTCTCCGCCTTCTCCTTCCGTTCCAGTACGGTTCTTGCTCTCGCCTCCCTCTTGAAGCTCTCGCCTTCAAACTCTTCATCACGATGCCGGGCGGAGGTGAGGGACGATCCAACTGTGCGGAAGCTTTTCAGAAGCACATTTTTCCTTCCTGCACCCTCACCGTGGACGAGTTCAACCTAATCCAGACTCGCTACGTTCCCGCCGGCTTCACCGCGCGGAACCCAGACAACCATGATAAGGTAAACACCGCGGGGAGGGGGAGCTCGCCATTCCCCTTGAGCACTTCGAGGTGGGCTTCCGCCTCCCGCTGTGGCCCGAGATGCGCCAGGCCCTCCGGTATTACAGAGTGGTTCCCGCGCAACTGAATCCAAATTCGGTTGCGATTCTCGTGGCTTTCATATGCTACATGCGATCCGAGAGGATCGAGTTCAGCCTGCCAATTTTCCGCAAGCTGTTCACTTTCCGCGCCAAAGGAGGGGTGGTCTTCTTCTCAGGACAACTGCTCAAGACGATCGGTCTCGCCAACAAGCACCATCACTGGGGCGAGAGGTTCATCTTTGTTTCCGGCGACTTCGGGAACGTGCCTCTCGCGCCCATCCAATACGAGGATGCCGCCTACAAGCCCCCCTCCTTGGGCTCGCGCGAGAGCGCCCTCCTTGAGTTCTTTGGAACCAAGGACTTCGACGTTCTCTTCCTTCAGCGAGACGTTGATTCACTCCTCCCCGTGCTCCCAGGCGAAGGTAAGGTCTCGCCTTTATCTTGCTAATCCTTGTCCTTTTCAAGGTTTGAACTTAGTATTGTCACTTTCGCAGGAGAGCGCGAGATCCCCCTACGCCAACCCTTTGACGAGGCTCGCGCTGGCGGGAGCCAACCTCCAAAAGACCCGCTGGCTCTCGCAAAGGCCGCTGCACAAGCTTGCCGGAAAGAGCCAGCCCCGCCTCCTTCAATTGGTGCCGGGAAGCGAAAGCCCGGCGCCCCTCCGCCTCAACCGATCAAGAGACCCAAGACAACTGATACCGAGAAAGGCAAAGCCGTTATGGTGCCGCCCTCCCAACCTCTCGCTGCGGGCCGCTCCTTTGAGGAGATTCTGCAGGCTGTCAGCGAGATCGCAGCCACTAGGGGCGGCGCTGAGGCCCCTGCCGAGAACCCTCAGGCCCCCGGTGTTGCAGAGGGCGAGGGAGCCGCCGCCGAGACCTCCGGCCAGCCTCTGTCTGGAGAGGTGCCGCGGGGCCACCGCAATTTTGGTCTCGGCATGAGGTGCCTGGACGTGGAGAACAAGCCGCTGCTACAGTGGGACCCCGACGCCAACAGGGTCTCGATCTCGTCCCTCCTGCCTAGCTGGGCAGAGCGAGACGAGGTTACCAGCGAGGCTTTCGCCTTAGGTTACTGCCTCTACAGCCGGGAGGATGCCAGCGTCTACGACAGGATGTCGACCCGGCTGCTGGCTTATGATTCTACCCGCGCCCTGATGCGCGGGCTGGAGCTTGCGCACATGTGTGCTCGCCGGAGCATCACCATAGACCGCAATTTCCAGGATATGTTCAGGGCCAGAGATGACGCGGTGGCTCAGGCGGCCACTTTGGCAAAGGAGCTGGCCGAGGCCCAGCAACTGCTAACTTCGCGCCAGGCGGAAGGGGTAAGCGAGATCTTTCACAGCGCTTGCTCTCGCTACTTTAACTCTTTTCTATTTCATGCTAACCTCTCGCTGTTCAGGATTCCGCCCAAGCCACGCTTCGCGAGGAGCTATCCCAAGCGCGATACGACAACGTCCTGCTGAGGGAGCAGATTGCGCGTCTGGAGGCGAATGCGGCCCCCCCGCTGGATGAGAGACTGAAGAGCCGCTACTACTCGGTCTATGACATCGACAAGCTTCTCCAGGCCAACGCGCAGGCTACAGTCAGGATGACGCTGGAGACGCTGCGAGATGTTGACTGCTGGGATGGGAGGGGCAAAAACATCACCGCTCAACAGCTCATTCCCTGGCTCTTCGAGCCTGTTCCAAAACCCTCAGGCGCCCCTGATACCCCACCCTCGGATGTCCCGAAATCCCCTGCCGCGGGTGGCGAGACCTCCGGGGAGAGCTCCGGCGAAAGCTCCAGCGGGAGCTCAAGCGGGAGTTCTGAGGGGTATAGCTTGTCTCCTTGAGGGGCCCCTTTGTCTTTTCTTTTCGCCTTTGTGTAAAGAGCGAGACGCTCCAAACTTGTGTAATATATATTGCAAACGTTCCATTGTAAATGTCTCGTCCTGTTACTGTGAATGTGCTTGATGTAATTGCTGTAGCCGAGTGTTTCCTACGTATGCTTCCGCCGAGGCCCCTGGCCTCTCTAGGATAGCCTCCCTTAGCGATGGATCGGCGGGAACCTGCTGAAAACTGTCAGTCGGGAATGTGGCTCGCGAACCCTGAAGACGGAGCCGTCCCCCTCTGTCTTGCGCGAACCGTTCAAGCCTGTCGCACAACGTTTTCGCCTGTCTGCTCAAGAGTATTATTAGGAGCCTTCTCGGCGAAGGCCTCCCTCAGCAAGACCTCTATGGCGGGGATCTTCCCGTCGAGATCTCTTCTGGCCGAGACCTATCCTACCTTTACCTCTTTCCATTTCGTGTTCCGGGTGCGCTTCCTGCCCTGTTCAAACCAAACAAACCTATCCCCCACAGGCGAGCCTTCGGACCTGCCAGCTAGATGAGAGCCTGCGCAGCGGGTCTACCTGGGGCCGAGCCGAGCTCGGGGTGCCGATGACGTTTCCGCAAACCAAACTTAACCTATCCTAACCTATCCCCCGCAGGCGAGCCTTCGGACCTGCCAGCTAGATGAGAGCCTGCGCAGCGGGTCTACCTGGGGCCGAGCCGAGCTCGGGGTGCCGATGAAGTTTCTGCAAACCAAACCAAACCTATCCTAACCTATCCCCCGCAGGCGAGCCTTCGGACCTGCCAGCTAGATGAGAGCCTGCGCAGCGGGTCTACCTGGGGCCGAGCCGAGCTCGGGGTGCCGATGACGTTTCCGCAAACCAAACCTAACCTATCCTAACCTATCCCCCGCAGGCGAGCCTTCGGACCTGTCAGCTAGATGAGAGCCTGCGCAGCGGGTCTACCTGGGGCCGAGCCGAGCTCGGGGTGCCGATGACGATTCCACAACCAAAACCTATCCCCCACAGGCGAGCCTACGGACCTGCCAGCTAGATGAGAGCTTGCGCAGCGGGTCTACCTGGGGCCGAGCCGAGCTAGGGGTGCCGATGACGTTTCCGCAAACCAAACCTAACCTATCTTAACCTATCCCCCGCAGGCGAGCCTTCGGACCTGCCAGCTAGATGAGAGCCTGCGCAGCGGGTCTACCTGGGGCCGAGCCGAGCTCGGGGTGCCGATGACGATTCCACAACCAAAACCTATCCCCCACAGGCGAGCCTACGGACCTGCCAGCTAGATGAGAGCTTGCACAGCGGGTCTACCTGGGGCCGAGCCGAGCTCGGGGTGCCGATGACGATTCCACCACCAAAACCTATCCCCCACAGGCGAGCCTACAGACCTGCCAGCTAGATGAGAGCCTGCGCAGCGGGTCTACCTGGGGCCGAGCCGAGCTCGGGGTGCCGATGACGATCTCAAACCAAAACCTATCCCCCACAGGCGAGCCTACGGACCTGCCAGCTAGATGAGAGCCTGCGCAGCGGGTCTACCTGGGGCCGAGCCGAGCTCGGGGTGCCGATGACGATCTCAAACCAACCAAACATATCCCCCACAGGCGAGCCTTCAGACCTGCCAGCTAGATGAGAGCCTGCGCAGCGGGTCTACCTGGGGCCGAGCCGAGCTCGGGGTGCCGATGACGATCTCAAACCAACCAAACCTATCCCCCACAGGCGAGCCTTCGGACCTGCCAGCTAGATGAGAGCCTGCGCAGCGGGTCTACCTGGGGCCGAGCCGAGCTCGGGGTGTCGATGACGATCTCAAACCAACCAAACCTATCCCCCACAGACGAGCCTTCGGACCTGCCAGCTAGATGAGAGCTTGCACAGCGGGTCTACCTGGGGCCGTGCCGAGCTTGGGGTGCCGATGACGATCTCAAACGAAAACCTATCCCCCACAGGCGAGCCTACGGACCTGCCACCTAGATGAGAGCCTGCGTAGCGGGTCTACCTGGGGCCGAGCCGAGCTCGGGGTGCCGATGACGATCTCAAACCAACCAAACCTATCCCCCACAGACGAGCCTTCGGACCTGTCAGCTAGATGAGAGCCTGCGCAGCGGGTCTACCTGGGGCCGAGCCGAGCTCGGGGTGCCGATGACGATCTCAAACCAACCAAATCTATCCCCCACAGGCGAGCCTTCAGACCTGCCAGTTAGATGAGAGCCTGCGCAGCGGGTCTACCTGGGGCCGAGCCGAGCTCGGGGTGCCGATGACAATCTCAAACGAAAACCTATACCCCACAGGCGAGCCCACGGACCTGTCAGCTAGATGAGAGCGTGCGCAGCGGGTCTACCTGGGGCCGACCCGAGCTCGGGGTGCCGATGACGATCTCAAACCAACCAAACCTATCCCCCACAGGCGAGCCTTCGGACCTGCCAGCTAGATGAGAGCCTGCGCAGCGGGTCTACCTGGGGCCGAACCGAGCTCGGGGTGCCGATGACGATCTCAAACCAAAACCTATTCCTCACATGCGAGCCTACGGACCTGCCAGCTAGATGAGAGCCTGCGCAGCGGGTCTACCTGGGGCCGAGCCGAGCTCGGGGTGCCGATGACGATCTCAAACCAACCAAACCTATCCCCCACAGGCGAGCCTTCGGACCTGCCAGCTAGATGAGAGCCTGCGCAGCGGGTCTACCTGGGGCCGAGCCGAGCTCGGGGTGCCGATGACGATCTCAAACCAAAACCTATCCCCCACAGGCGAGCCTACGGACCTGCCAGCTAGATGAGAGCCTGCGCAGCGGGTCTACCTGGGGCCGAGCCGAGCTCGGGGTGCCGATGACGATCTCAAACCAACCAAACCTATCCCCCACAAGCGAGCCTTCGGACCTGCCAGCTAGATGAGAGCCTGCGCAGCGGGTCTACCTGGGGCCGAGCCGAGCTCGGGGTATTACAAAACACATAATTACGTTATATTATAAAAAATTTGACAATAGTCAAGAGAAAATCAACTGATGTAGTATAATAAGTTTATTTTTGAGATACATGGTTACATCCTTCCCCCTTCATGGGTAGAAGCGTTTTAGGTCATCACCGCTCCAGGTGTGGCTTAGGGCCCTCCCCTCCACATCCTGGAGGTAGTATCCTCCTGTTCCGAGGACTTCCTTCACTATGTATGGTCCTTCCCAGTTCGGGTTGAGCTTGCCCACGGGAGCCGACCTTCCTGCCGCGTCAACCTTTCTCAGCACCAGATCCCCTTCAGTAAACTGCTTGACCCTGACATGCTTATCAAAATACTTGGTCATTCGCCGCTTGATCTCTTCTTGCCTGATAGCTGCCACGTCTCGCAGTTCTTCCACCATATCTAGCGAGAAGCGTTGCCCCTCCTCATTCTCCAACCTCCAAGTCTCGTCTCCTTCGCCCGCGGCTGTGACTCGCGGGGACCGGACCTCGAACTCCACTGGTAGGACGACCTCACACCCATGAGAGAGCTTGAAGGGGGTCTCACCGGTGGCCGTGTTCGGGGTCGTTCGCAGGGCCCGCAGGACCGAGGGGAGCTGCTCCACCCAATTTCCCTTTAAGTTCTCCACCTTTTTCTTTAGTAGATTCACAATGATTTTGTTCGCCGCTTCCACCTGGCCGTTACTCCGGGGGTGGTGGACAGAGGCAAACCGGAGATCTATCCCTTGTTGGGCGCAGAAGCTGATGAACTCCTCACTGGCAAACTGGGGGTCGTTATCTGTCACTATTGCTTGGGGCAACCCGTGTCTGCAAATGATCTCCCCCCAGACGAAGTTCCTTATGACCTGTGAGGTGACCTTGGCCAAGGCTTTAACCTCCAGCCACTTCGAGAAATAATCGACCATGACCAAGAGGAATCTCCTCTGCCCACTAGCCGGAGGAAAGGGCCCAACTAAATCCATTCCCCAGATGGCGAACGGCCACGGTGTCGTGATACTTCGGAGCCTTTGAGCTGCCAAGAGCTGAAGGGGGGCGCAGAGCTGACATTTTTGACACCTCCTTGCAAACTCCGTGGCATCCTTCCTTAGGGTGGGCCAGAAGTACCCCTGCCTGACCACCCTTGCCTCCAACGTCCTCTTTTCAGAGTGACTGCCGCACTCGCCCGAGTGCACCTCCCCCAAGATCCTCGGGATCTCTTCTTCGGTCACACATCTAGCTAGGAGCCCTGACAACATCTTACGATGCAGACCCCCTCCATCATTAGGTAGTGAGCTGCTTTGCGCTTGAAGCTTCTCCCGTCCTTGTCCCCTCAGGAAGTTCACCGGTGGTTAGGAAGGTCACAAATGGATCCACCCACGAGGGTCGCCGATCTACCACCATCAACTCTCCTTCCTCGATAGTCGGTCGAAATAGCTCCGTCAAGGTCCCTCCTCCCTGAGGTCCAAACTTGACTAATCGATCGGCAGCTATCCTTTCTTCCCTTGGAACATGTTGGATTGAGAATGACCGGAACCCACCGATGATCGCCCTTACCTTGGAGAGGTATTTGATGAGGGTAGGCTCCCGAGCTTCAAACTCTCCCCGGATCTGCGACGCTACTACCTTTGAATCAGTGAAAGCTTCCACATCCTGAATCTCCAGCTCCTTTGTCAAGCGAAGGCCGGCGATCACGGCCTCATACTCCGCTTGATTGTTGGTCACGGGGAAATGTAAAATGATCGCTTGCTCTATGGTTACCCCCTGAGGACTTGTCAATACCACCCCTGCTCCGAGGGAGTGCTTTCCCGAGGCCCCATCAACCATCATCTTCCACGCTTCTCGTGGCCGCTGCTCTCCCTCCTCGACTTCAACAATGTAGTCTGCTAGGAAGTCCGTCACTGCCTGCGCCTTGATGGAGAGTCTTGGGACAAAAGAGATGTCGAACTCGCTTAGCTCAATAGACCACTTAGCAAGTCTCCCCGAGTGCTCCACTCCTTCGAAGATCTTGCGAAGAGGGTGGTCGGTCACCACCCTAATCGAATGTGCTTGAAAGTACGGCCGGAGTTTCCTTGCAGAGATGACCAAGGCGTAAGCGAGCTTTTCGAGGATGGGGTAGCGGAGCTCTGCTTTCCTCAATATCCGGCTGACGTAGTAGATGGGCAGTTGCTTCTTCCCTTCTTCCCTCACTAGAACGGAGCTCACCGCCTCCGCTCCTACTCCGAGGTACAAGGTCAGGTCCTCCCCTTCTTTTGGGCTCTGAAGCAGAGGAGCCTGAGAGAGTTGTCTTTTCAGCCCTTGGAAGGCCTCTTCGCACTCGGTGGTCCATTCAAACCTTTGATTCCCTCGCAGCACCTTAAAGAATGAAGAACACTTGTCTCCTGCCCTGGAGAGGAACCTGCTCAGCCCAGCCAGTTTGCCTGTCAAGCGCTGGACCTCCTTGGCGTCGCGAGGTGATTCCAAATCCAGGATGGTCTTTACCTTGTCCGGGTTGGGCTCCACCCCTGCCGGAGTCAGAAGATGCCCGAGGAACTTCCCGCGGCTGGCCCCGAAGACACACTTCAAGGGGTTCAGCCTCATCTTGAACCTCTTAAGGTGGCGAATGTCTCTTCCAGATCTTGCAGGTGCGAATCCATGCACTTGCTTTTGATCATTAGGTCGTCGACGTAGACCTCCAAATTCCTCCCCCTCTGATCTCGGAAGACCCGATCCATCATGCGTTGGTAGGTAGCCCCTGCGTTCTTCAACCCAAAGGGCATCATTTTGTAACTGAAGCATCGCTCCTTTGTGATGAAGGAAACATCTTTGGTATCAGGAGGGTGCATCCGGATCTGGTGATAACCTGAAAAAGCATCTTAAAAGCTCATGACAGAAAAACCGACGGCTGAATCAACCAGCGCGTCGATCCGAGGCAGGGGGTAGCAATCCTTTGGGCATGATTTATTTAACAAAGAAAAGTCAATACACATTCTTCATTTACCACCTCCTTTTTTAACCATTACCACATTCGAATTCCAGCCCGGATACTGGATCTCCGAGATGAAGCCGGCCTCCAGGAGCTTCCTGACCTCCTCACGAATGGGCTCTTCCAGCTTGGTGGCGATGACTCTCATCTTCTGGCGTATGGGGCGAGTGCGTGGGTCCAAGTTCAGGCGATGACAGGCCACGTCTGTGTCGATGCCCGGCATGTCCGCCGTGCTCCAGGCGAAGATGTCGACGTTGCTTTGAATGCAAGCCCGCACTCGCTCCCGGGCCTCGGGACTCAAGCCCCCGCTGACCCGCACCCTTTGTACTTGCCCTGCGCTGGTGAAGACCTCCATCTCCACCACTTCTTCGGCCGGCTCCAGCCGCGACTGCTCCCAGCGACCCTTGCCTCTTCCTCCAGCTCCAGCTCTCCCCTTTCTACCTCCTCCTCGATTCCCATCGCTTCTACTAGCCCCTCCTGCTGCTGCTCGACTCTCACGCCCCTCGGGTCCTCTCCCTCAACTCCTCCTGCCGCTTGTTCTCCTACTTCCATTGCCCCTTCTGGGCTCTCCTGCTCCTCGTCCCCCCGGACCACCTGCACATCTCCTTGCTGCTTCTCAGTCTCCTCTTCTCCGACTTCCTCTTCAGCTATCTCTCTTGCCTCCTCTAGGCCCATTTCCTCTTCCTCAACAACCTCCTCAAGTGCCGCCATCTCTATCTCCAACTCCTCTGCCTCTGCCATCCACGAAATGGTGTTGACTGCTGTAACGTAGCATTGTCTTGCCACCTTCGGGTCCCCTCTTACCCTGACCTGCACCCCCCATTGTTGAACTTGAGGCATTGATGGAACGAGGAGGGGACGCAGCGAAAGGCGCTGATGAGGGGGCGCCCAAAGATGGCATTATAGCTGCTTGGGGCGTCCACGATCACGAACCTGCAGTTCCGTGACACACCCCCCAACTTCACGTGCAGCCCTACTCCCCCTTCCACTTCCTCTCTCCGGAGAACCCAAACAACGGTCCGTCCGAGGCCAGGATCCTCTTCCCTTCAACCCTCATCTCATCGAAGGCCTTTTTGAAGACGACATTCACCGAGCTCCCGTTATCTACTAGTATCCTCGAGACAGTATAATTTTCACCGCCGTCTGGATCACCAGGGCGTCACAGAATGGATCCTCATAGTCTGGCATGTCCGCTGACGAGAAAGTGATTTTCTCTTCTGGTGGGGGAGCCTGGGAGGTAGAGGCGACCCCCCTTCGGTACATGGTTTGCAGGCTCCCCTTGCGGTTGCCTCAATCCCCACTCCTCCGTGAATCACCCCGATTCCCCCCCCCCCCCCCCCCGGTCCCTACATCTACCCGATCTTCACATTTATCTTCCACTCCCCCTGCTGCACCTCTACGATCCTCACCGGCGGATCCTGCCTCCCTGCTCCTCTTGCTTCCCTCATCTCTAAGAACTCCGGGCAGGTGGTCGTTGCGTGACCTTCCTCCTGGTGGAAGTCACAAAAGAGCAACGCCACCCCACCCCTTCTTCCTTCTCCTCTCCCTCTTCTTCCTCCTCCTCGAGCTCCTCTCCCTGCTCCTCTTCCTCTTCCCACTTCCATGGCCTCTTGTGGTGGTGGGGGACGACCCCTCGGCTCCTGTCTCCACGCCGGTTGGTCGAACCTCCGGGGTTCCCGTAGGTTATCTCTTCCCTGGTAGCCTCCTCCTTGGCCCTGGGGGCGACCCTCCTGGGGCCTCCAACCTAACCGGTTGTTCGGCTCCCGGGCCCCCAACCCTATTGCTGCCCAAACCTTCGGGGCTCTTCCCTTCTCCTTTCTTCTATCTGCTCCCTCTGTTCTTTTGACTCCTTCTGTCTTCCTGCTGCTGGTTCCTTCACGTCGTCCTCCGCCAGCCTGGCCAACTTCCTGGCGAATGCTGGGTTTGCTCTCTCGAAGTCTATCTCCTTTGCCGCCCTCTCCATGAGCTCCTCAAAGGAGAGGGGGGGCACTCTCTTCAATTCCATGCTAAAGAATCCCGGTCTCAGCCCCAGGGTGAAGGCTAGCATCAGTGCGTACCCTGGGACCTCCTGGACCAGGAGGATCTCTTCCTGAAACCGGTCAACATAGTGACCCAGTGTCTCATCCGGCTTCTGCCTCACCGCAAACAGGCACTCCGCCTCCTTCTTCCGCTTCTTCGAGGTTGAGAACCTCAACAGGAAACTTCTCCGCAGATCCTCAAAACAGTAGATTGATCTTGCTGGCAACTGGTGGAACCAGTCCCGAGCCTTCTCCTTCAACGTGATGGCAAATAGCCGGCACTTGAAGGCATCCGTCATCTGCCTTATCGATACGACGTCCTCAAACCACTGTACGTGTTGTACAGGGTCATCCTTCCCCGAGTAGTAGGACATGTCAGGCTCCCGGAACCCCTCCGGTACCGGAGCTGAGATGATGAGCTCGCTGAACGGGCTTTCGCCTCCTGTCTGGCGAGAAGGTACGTCCCACGGCCTCGGCTGACTGGCCCGATCCGCGAGACCGTGCCCCGGGAAGAGCTCTCGCACTGCCGCTTCCTTCTCGCCCAGATCCGTCAGCGCCTCCTTGCCCGGGCGCTGGCTCTGGCCTGGGAAGAGTTCCCGCGCCGCCACATCTCTCTCGCCAGCCTCCGCCGGGACCTCCTTTCCCGGGCGCTGTCCTGGGGCGTTCTCGCCCAAGAGCGAGACCTCTTCTATCGGGACCTGAGGGGTGGCCCACTCGCCTCTGGCCGAGAAGGCCAAACTGATCGTCTGCAGGACCTCTCGCCTGAATTCATCCAGCATCCTCTTCGTCGCTTCCTCTCCCCGGGTGGGGGAGCCTCCAGAGCCTGACCCTTCACCTTCACCTCCAGCCATGGGACAAGACACGAGGCTTTCTTGTATCGGCTGCCTTCCACGCTCACCGCACCAGAACTGTTGAAACCAAAAATGACCTCAACGGGAGTTCAAAAACAGGGGTGCAACCAACACCTACTTCTCTCAAGCCTCAACCCTCGACTAGCTGCGAAGGACCTAAGACTGACCCAAAGCCTCAGCAGGGAGGTCCCACCTCACACCCGGAAGATCTCTGAGAGCTTCCCCTCCAAAGCCAAAGCTGGGCTAGGAGCTCCTCAGAAAGCACTGGAAGTTGAGAGATAATGATAGCTTGCCTTCTAAGGAGCCCTTATGGGTCTATTTATAGCATCTTGCTGACCTGAAATTACTGAAAAGCCCCTAGTTGGTCTGCCAATAGCCGAATCCCGCTGTTTTCCTGAGGGCACAGTGGTAAATTCACCTGAGAGCAATCTGGTCCTCTAACCCTAGGACTTGGGCCCCACTCGGCGAGAGCTCTGAACCGAGAGCCTTTTACCCAGAGACGGCGCGAACGATCTCGCCTGCTTACAGGCGAGAGCCCCTTCAAGATTGGATCTTGGCGCTAGCGTAAGCGCTCCCACGTTGGCTGCGCTCGACGATCTTGGCCCGTTGATCTCCATTCGACGACTTGACGCGAACGTTCCCGCCATCTTGGGCGAGACCTCCTTTCGGCCGGGAACTCCTTTGGCTAGCTCAATTGTGACCATTGCGCCTCCTGGTCTGACTCAGCGAATATGGGGTTGTACAGTCATACACATTGCTAAGAATCCGATCTTCCATGAACGAACAAAACATATTGAAGTTGACTGTCACTTCATTCGGGAGAAGGTTCAGTTGAAGAAGATAGAGTTAACACATGTTCCTGCTGCTCAGCAAGTTGCTGACATCCTCACCAAGGCCTTACCACGACGTCTCTACTATCAGTTCTTGTCCAAGCTTGGTGCCTACGACTTGTACGCTCCAACTTGCGGGGGAGTGTTAGAGAATACTAGGAAAAATAATGTATTGGCCCACTAACTTGGCCCATGTAGGATTGTGTTTAGTCCCACATTGTTTGTATAGCTTGATCTTACTCTCCTCTCTCCTGTATATTTGTACTCATACTTGTTTTTTTGCATTCAAGAAGTATATACAAGGTTTGAAGTTTTCTCTACATTAATGACTCACATTAATTGACTCAACTACTAATAATACATTACTAACCAATATTTATTAACTAGGCAGGATGACTCGCAACATGGTAACTATGCATGAAGGCCCATACTAGGTGGCCGATTGTGGCATGGGTTTAGCTGAAAAATGATGGTTTTGACTTTGAATGCAAAAATGGTAGCTCAAAGGTGAGGGAATTGGCTCATAATTGATAGCACAAAGATTGGGTCGAGTAAAGGGGTGTTAGTTTTCGCATGGTGATGTGGATTCCATAGGTTGAGTGCAAAAGCTGGTCATGGTTTTTGGAACATGATATTTTTCTTTTTTGAATTGTATTTAAAGATTTTAAGGAAAAATCTTAGAAAAAGTGAACATGGAAGTGGTAGTTGTTAAGGTTTAAAAGACAACAAACCAAAGTTTACTCAATCTGTTCTCCAAACAAAAATTAGTCCAATTTCTATGAGGTGGTTATGCAGTAAACTTGGTTGGGTTTGGATTTATGGTTTGGATTTGATAAAGCGGAAGTCTAAAGTCAAGTAGCAATCAACACAATGATGGTGACTTCTCATTGGACTTGGGCTCTGTTTGGGACGATGGTGACGGTGGAAAAATACTATTCCTACTGTTATCGCAGTTTTGTAGGCATTTGATTTCCTGGTGGTGAGAAATATGTCTGTCAAAAAATGTTTTCGAGTCTTTTTGAAAAACGGTAGACCATCCACTTTCAAAAAGGCTAAAATGAGCTTTACATGTTCTCATGCTTCTCTTTTTGTAGCTCTACATCTCCATTCCCCTCCTATTGTTTTTCTTACCACTGCTTTTTTGACAACTCTCATCTCACAATTGATTTCCCAACATTGCTTTACCTGCCACAACAGCCAGTCAGCCATCCCAAATAGAGCGTTAGTCACATTATACTATCTCATGCATGGACTGGACTCAATTACATACTTGAGATTTCATAACACTTGTATTATAGCAGACCCACAATAGACAGTTTATCACATAGAAAATGCAGCTTAATAACATACCACAAATACAATCCATGACAAACTCAAATAAAATAAAGATTACGACTATTATGTCCTAGATGTACATAAATCTAGACATAACAAAAAAGTGTGATACAGGATAATTTATTTTGGCACGGATGCGTCGTATATCAAATGTGATGCCCAAAATATGGTTTTACTATCTAAGCATCAGTTCTTTTCTTTGCTTAAACTAATTGGCCAAGTATGTACATTTGATATTATTTGGAAGAGCCTGAGAGGGATAATTTACCTCTATTTATCTGAAGTGAGGGCAAGCAAAATCAAAAATGAAAAAAAGAACACATGTTTGCTCATTGTAAGCAATAAGCATAATCCCTAGTAATACCCATGCAGGTAATTTTTTATGTAACCGAATGATTCCTGTTTGTTTTTTCAAATATTTATTAGTATACTATGCCAATGGTCAAGTGGTCTCTTAAAATCTCGATAGCAATATATTGTAATCTTTTTTGCTGATGCCAAAGAAAAAAGATGATGTTTTTTATGTGTCTGTACTAGTAAATAGGTTTTTTGAAAGCTGTATTAGTTTGAAATTCATACTGGTATTACATTGTTGGCTGTTTATATCTGTTTCTGTACTTGAAGGACTCTGACTACTCCAGTATCACTCATTAAATGTCTACGATCTATCAAAGAGTATGCATTCAAAGCTTCTCCATATCCAGTTATAATAACTCTAGAGGACCATTTGACTTCTGATCTTCAAGCTAAAGTAGCTGAGGTGGAACTAATAAACAAATTGGAAATTGCCAAGCTTCGAATCAAAATTCTAGTTTAATTGTTTATATACATTCTTATCAGATGGTCATTCAAACATTTGGAGATCTGCTTTATTATCCTGAGAGTGAAACCATTATGGAGTTCCCTTCTCCAGAATGTCTTAAAAGAAAAATTATTCTATCAACAAAACCTCCAAGGGAGTGCCTTGAAAGTAAGAGTCAAATTACCAAAGATGGTGGATCTCAGAAAAGGAAGGAACCAGCCGAGGAAGATTCTTGGGGAAACGAGGTCACTGATTTTAAGAGTGAACTGAAGTATGAGGGCAAGGTGAAATGCTAGATTGAGTTGGCAGTATTTTGAATATCTTGTTTGACGTGATTGGGCTCACTTGCTTGCCATTGCGGTGCAGGAAAATAGCCAGAAACAAGATGATGAAGGTAGCGATGTTGATGAAGTTAGAAATGATGATGATGATGATGGTAATGATGACGATGATGACAGTAAAGTTCAGCAGAATGCAGCCCCTGAATACAAAAATCTGATCACCATCAAGGCTGGAAAACCAAAGGGCCATTTGATCCATGCACTTCAGGCGGACTCTGATAAAGTAAAACGCCTTAGTTTGAGTGAGCAACAACTTGAGAAGTTAGCAGCATCTCACGGAACTGACATAGTTAGGTGATTAGTTTTTCCATGTCTTATGTTAAATATGTACTTAAGGTGTTAGATGTTACATCCCGAATTTGATGAGAGTGATTCCATGAAGACGCGGAGTGTCTTTAGGGCAGGTAAGACGAAACAAAAATAGCTCTTGACAGGCTTCTAGGTGATAGGATGTGTAGGAATAAAATGAATCACACAACAGAATTGAATAAAAATTTAGGTTTATGTGATAATTTTGATCCCCAAATATCAAACCCATTTTTTAGGCAAATGGTGAAATTTTGTTAGGAATTTCACAATTGTGAGTAATTTCGGAATAGGTGATTATTGAAACATACTCGTAAGCTACCCATCAACATGTCTGACATGTCTCCATACAGATCATTTTTTAGGGAAAAACGATATGTTTTTCTTAAAAAATAGGTTATGTCCTTATGTAAAATATAAGCTGACATTTCTAATTTTTTCCGATATATCAGCCGACGCGACTTTTAAATATATCGTTCGTTATTTTATTTCATGTTATTTTAGCAGACTAGCAACATATGTTTAAATCACACATATATATATATATATATATATTATGTATGTTTAAATCGAATAGAGTTATTATTTTGATTTTTTAACGTTTTATTCTTATAATTAATTTTATATAATTATTGTATAATATTAAATATATTTTATAATGTATCATTTTGTATTTGTTAATAATATTTTATCTTAGATACTATTCAATTTTATTTTGTAATATAAATGACTCATTTTTTATATGTTATATAATTTTCTACTTTTATAACATATAATTATAGTTAGTATACATAAAAATAAAAATTTTATTTGTAAGATATGAAAATCTGATATTTTAAAATATTCCCGACTTATCTCCGACTTCCGACATTTAAAAAGTCAGTCTGATATGTCGCCGACACCCGATATTTAGAACCTTGAAGCTACCTATAAAACAAATTAGAATATGCATTTAGCTTAGTATGGGATGGGCCTAACTAACATAGATAATAACTCAAATATTGTTGGGACATTATATTAGACATAGGCAATAAGACAACCTGTTCACAACCAATGTGCTAAACTTTTAAAATATATGAATGACAAACCTTGTTTCACCATGTGATTGCACTAGATATTTTCGTAAATTTTTTGAAGATGTCTATCTCATCTATATTTTCTTTTTTTAATCTTAGATTCACCCAAAAGAATATGCTCAGGATATACCCAAAAGGCACACGTGTTACTTCCTCTAACTACAATCCATTGCTAGGGTGGATGCATGGTGCTCAAATGGTTGCCCTTAATATGCAGGTAATTGTGCAGTTTCACATTGTTTATTATGATTTTTCAGTATGACTATTTCTTAATAATCATGATTATTTTCCACTTGATTAATATGGTGTCAGAGAGATATATGCACCACTTCTGGAGTACTAAACCTGCCCTATGCTGCTTTGTGCACATTTATGGAATTGAAGGTTTAACATTATTATATGTAGAGAATTCTATTAGATGTTACTGAAAATCATATGCTTTTCTTAACATGGCGAAATCCTATTAGAAAAGATGAGTTTAGATTGTTGATTTGTACCACGAGGAGATTCAAGTGATCTTATATTTCATGGACCATAATTCCAAACTCTTTAATTTTGCCAGGCTTTCAAGTATGCAGCATTTGTTTATCATTGCTGCATTGCTACATATAGAATCCATATAGTAATTTTGTTTCATGAAGTTGCTTATTCATTTTTCCTTTTTCTATGATATATAACTGAAATCTAGCTAATGTTTTTGTTCTCTTCTTTCAGGGATATGGAAGGTCGTTATGGTTGATGCATGGATTTTACAAAGCAAATGGAGGTTGTGGATACATAAAAAAACCCGACTTTTTGATCAAAAGTGAACCATATGGTGAAGTGTTTGATCCACAAAGAATCTTGCCTGTGAAGAAGATCTTAAAAGTAAATCATTTTTGCAAAAAGAACAAAATCATATGCTTCCTTCTAACCTGGGATCTCATTGCCATATCTAATTTGTTCTTATACTTACAACAGGTAAAAATATACGTGGGAGATGGATGGTTCATGGATTTTAAGCGAACCTACTTTGACAAGTGTTCCCCTCCTGATTTCTATGCAAGGGTGTGAATCTGATTTCTCACATATACACTATTTTTGATCAATTGCATTCCCTTTTCAATAATCGATACTACTGTTTTCACTTTACACGAAATCACACATCTTTGCCCAGTTGACAAGTCTATGCGACAACAATTAACTTAAGACCCTGATCATGGGTCCTCTTTTTTCCCGGATTGTAACTGTTGTAATATTAAATAGTTAAGAGTTTTGGTTGTAGGCTATATAAAGCCAAGCTATTGCCCGGATGAAAATATCAATTATTTCGTAATTTTGTATCCCCTCCCAGTGGCGTGTCTCCCGTCCACGACTTCAACACTGCACGAACGACGCCCTAGCGTTTGCTTCTAGTGCCTGCAACGTCTCTGGCTGCGCCCAGTCTAGCCACAACGGGTCTTCAGCGCTGCACGAACGTCGCCCTAGTGGCCAACCCCTCCCCCTCCATCTGCCGCATGCAGTGCATCGAGCATAGGCCACTTACGCCTACACACATCCGACATACCCTGAGCTCTGGATGCAATGATCATATCTAGGGCAGGAGGAGGCATTGCTTGATACGGTACGGGATGTGGTGATCGGTGAGGATGCTGGTCCATGGTGTCGAAGAAAGGTACGATGGAGAATGTTTTCAAGTTGTCGGTCTCGGATGAGTTGACCACATTATTGAGGGTGTTGGGTTCATCATGCCGACCAACAAAGTTGGAACTTCCACCGATTGATCTGAAGCTTGATGGATCGACCTCCTACCTGAGTTGGTCACGTCGTGTGAAGAAAACCCTTGTAGCGAAACAGGTTGGGGGCTTTCTGACTGGGGCGTTGAAGAAACCAGAGAACCTGGCTTGAGGATATGAGTGAGAGTCGGCTCACATGACCGTGTTTATGTGTCTTTTCAGCTCGGTTGTCCCATCGATTGTCTCTACGGTAGATGGCCTAGAGACAGTAATGGAGGTTTGGGACAAGCTGAAAAATACATATGTTGTCGTGGGAAACACTTTGCAGGTATTCTAACTGAAGGGATAAATTGATGACACCTTTCGGGGAGAGAAGACGGTGTAGGAGTACGCCTCTGAGTTGGAACGTCTGCGGATGGATTATGATCACGCCTCTAGCGGAATGTGTTGGAGTGACTACAATGTTGAGGTTCCAAGATCATAGTGGAGGAGAGAACGATGAAGTTCCTGAAGGGATTAGATCATAAGTTTGATCAGCGGAGAGCCCTACTTTTATTTGGTACAAAGATTCCTATGCTTATCGAGACCATCTCTGTTATGATCTAGGAGGAGACACGTCTCAAACTTCAGGCAGGGACAGGACGACCCATTACTATGAAGTCAGCACTAGTGGTTGCTGGCTTTGGTGTTACAGGATAATGGGAAGAGACCCGACAATGCTACAGTTGTGGGGAGGTGGGCCATCTGAGGCAAGCCTGCCCCAAGCCGCCTAATGAGAGATTTGTGTGGTGGACGGGGACGTGATCATGGACGTGGTCGAGCTCGTAGTGGCCGATGAGGCTATCAAGCCAATTTGGGCATGATTGACAGTACGAAGGTACTTGGCATTATCTATACAGAGGAGCAGACGCTATTGAGCATGATGGAGGACATCAAGAGGAAACAAAAGGGCGAGGGGAGCAGGGATGGAGCCGCATGGTTCACTATATATGCCTACCCAATTGATGGATCTCTTGCTCTTGCATCCATTTCTTCCTCCAGGGCATCAGATTGGATCATTGACTCGGGAGCATCAAGTCACGTGACTGGAAACATAAGCGAGTTCTCCTCCCTCACTCGCCTAACTACTGCAGATAACATCCAGACGACAGATGGTATGTTCCGACCAATGGTCAGTAAGGATATTGTTACATGTTCAGGTTCAGTAACACTATCTAATGTTTTGTATGCTTCTTTTTCAGTTAGTCTATTATCCATTAGTTCTATAATTATTCAACTGAGATGTATTTTTTTATATTCTCAAGGTAACTTTCCAGGAGAAAGTTACGAGATGGATACTTGGAGCTGAGACTTGACATGACAGACTTTGGTATCTGGATCGGGAAGGATTGGACGCAGTTCTTATATTTGTGGTAAAAAGCAGAAGTTGGATAGAAGATGTGCGCAGAGGATATGTTGATACTCCATCACAGACGGTTGGAGCGCCCTTCTTTTGGCATTGTAGCCAAGTCATTTTCTGTTATTTTTGAAAGAGCAAATTAAACCAAATTGGTATATGATGCTTGTGATTTAGGCAAGCTTACCTATGAGTTCGTATGTTAGTACGGGCCGGAGAAGCTATTTCGTTTTTGATGTGGTTCATTACGATGTATGGGGTCTTGTGTTGTAAGTTCTTTGAATGATTATAAATACTTTGTACCTTTATTGATTGTGCATCCCGTATTACTTAATTATATTTGATGAAAAATAAGAGTGAGTGTTGAAACTGAAATTCGGTTCCAAGAGGAGTTCAGACCCAAGGGAGTAACCTGCACATATTTCTCTCAAGTAAGAATGCTTGACTAGTTGCTTGGACGCCAAGGAACAAACCCCTGAGTTGCAGCGAGGAGGTCCCGCCACACACCCGGAAGATTAGAGAGAGTTTCCCCTCCCTAGTCAATGCTGAGCTAGGTACCTTGGAGGGCATTTGGGGCCAACCAGGATCAGCTAAAGGAGGAAAAAGCCAAAAAAAGTCCCTCCTCCAAAGGTGTCCTTGGGGTCTATTTATAGTTTTTCAAGACTGGTCTGTAGATAGCGAAATCCCACCTTTTGGTTTTACTATACGCAGCCCAAATCAGTTTGCCAATAGCGAAACTTCTCTATTTGGAGGGGCTATTAGCAGGCCAAAATGGGTCCCCTAGCAAATAACCATGGCGAGTCGACCGTCTTGCTACCTCTTGACTGGAGCGGCGAGTGCCCGGTGAACTTGACACTCGCCTCTCGCCCTGAACCGGGGGCGGGCCGCTTTCCCCCCGCTCACTCACCATCTGCCCTTGGCCTGGGTGAGTGCAGGCCAAACTACCTCACTCGCCTTCTAGTTGCTCTTGGTTCTTGCCTTGAGTGAGTTAAGGAGGTATTCCTCCACTCGCCTATTCGACTCGCCTGGGACTAAACTGCCCTTGTTGTCTTGGCTTCCTCTGCGGGTCCCACTTAGCGAATATCGGGTTGTACAGTGAGGTACTTACCTGCTTCTGAGATTTTCATAAGTGCCTATAAATAGGATTTCAAGGCACAAGTTGGGGGCACCTTCATTCCCCCCCCCCCTATGAGGAGCGAGTTCACATTATCCCTCAGTTGTGTCGAGCTCAATAATGGCTTCAGGAGGGAAGTTCCTATGGACTTCCTGGTGTGTGGCGGGACCTCCTCGCTGCAGCACGCGGGTCTTGATTATAGGCAGCCCAGAGCTATTCTTTCGATTCACCGCCTTCTTCTCGCCAAGAGTCCCGCGGGGCGAACACTAAACCAGTAAGCTTTGATCACCCCCGGGTCCGAACAGCAGGGACCGAGTTTCTTGGTTCCAATAATAAGCATGTTCAGACATAATACACTGCAGTTATTAAGGAACTAAGGTCGGATAATGGAACCGAATACACTAATATGACAATGGAGGAATACTTATCACCCATAAAATATTTCACTAGACCACCTGTGTATACACACCGATACAGAATGGAGCGGAGGAAAGGAAGAATAGACACTTTCTAGAGGTGGCAAGGAGTATGATGCTCAACATGAAGGTTTCTCAGAGTCCATGGGGATGTGGTATTGACAGCGGCACAACTGATCAACATGATGTCATCATAGGTTCTGCGGTGGAAGTTTCTGTGTCAGCAGTTTCAAGGACATAATGGGGGATCCTTCCTTTAAGGTATTTGTTGAGCTATTATATTGTAATTAGTTAATGTTGTAAGGACATTATTGTAAATGTGCAGTTATATGAAGGAGGGGGTCTCTCTATGAGAGAGATAACCCTAATCAATTCCAAAACTTCTACATGGTATCAGAGCTTGGGGGCGTAAGCGTCCGGTCGTGAGCGGCTTCTCCTTCGTCGACCGCAGGATCGGCATCTGCGGGTTCTCCTTCGTCGACAGCAGGATCGGCGTCTGCGCAGGCACTCCGTCGTCGCTTTGGTCCCGTCGACTGCCGGATCTGCGGCTTCTCCTTCGTCGACCGCAGGATCGGCATCTGCGGCTGTTTGGATCGGCATCTGCGGCGGTCGTGAGCGGCTTCTCCTTCGTCGACCGCAGGATCGGCATCTGCGGCTTCTCCTTCGTCGACAGCAGGATCGGCGTTTGCGGCTTCTCCTTCGTTGACAGCAGGATCGACGTCCTCAGCAGGCTTCGCTGATTTTTTTTTCCAGCGCCGACGTCTGCGTCTGCGTGCTTTTCAGCGGCGTGAGATAAGGGCAGTCAACCTCACCGATGGGAACACCAGTGACTAGTCAAGATTTGAAGGAGATCCTGGGATGAGTGTCCAGGGTTTTTCAGGCTAAACTAGAGGAGAATTCTAGTAGGTCAACTGGTGTTGCACTAGAGTCGGTGCAGATGATGCAGAAGGTAAAGTTGTTGCCTAATGATGTTAAGCTTGAGGGGACCAGAAATTATCTGAGTTGGTCTAGGAGGGCTTTGTTGAACCTTCGAATCAGCGGGCTAGAAGGGTTTGTGAAAGGGGAATGCACTGAGCCGGTGGAGAAGGCAAGTGCCGAGTGGAGAACGTGGAGCAACACTAATTCTCTAGTGATTTCTTGGTTGCTGACTTCTGTGTCTTCAACTATAGCGGGGATGGTGGAGTCTATCTCAAGTGCCGCTGATGTCTGGAAAACATTGGAGGGGATGTACTCTGGGGCCGGGTGTGTGATGATGATGATGGAAGTGGAGGAGAAGCTTGATGCCACCACACAGGGGGAGAGGACGGTTCATCAATATGCAGCGGAGCTACGTCATTTATGGGCTGATTTGGATCACTATGATCCCTTATCACTGCACAGCCCAACAGATGTTCTACTTGGTAGGCAGTATCTTGAGCGCAGGCGGGTGGCTCGTTTCCTCAAGGGCCTAAATCCAAAGTTTGAGGGAAGGAGATCCGCAATGTGTCACCTGCCATCTCTTCCCTCATTGGATGAGGCTATTGCATCGATGGCGCAAGAGGAGATCAGACAGAAAGTGATGACAGGTGAGATCTCACCTGTTGTTCGCTCGGCATTGGTGGTACCTGATGCTTACTTCAGAGATGATAGAGAGTGCTACAATTGTGGAAAGAAAGGGCACCTCAGCTACAATTGTCCTCAACCCCGCAATACTGGTGGTAGCCGAGGAGGTAGAGGACAAAGAGGTGGTCGTTCAGGTCGAGGAGGTAGGGGACGTGGAGGCCGAGGAATTGCTCACCTAGCTGTGGCAGAGGAGTCCCAGACTACTGCGGCGGTGATTGAACAGGCTGAGAGTTCCAAGGGCAAGGTGCAAGTCACTAGGGATCTGGATACCACTACCTGTTTTGGTAACTTTGCTGGTTATGCTCAATCATTTACAAGTACTCAGGTTCAGGCACTTGCATCTACTAAAACTCATATTGATTGAATCATAGACTCAGGTGCATCTAGACATGTTACAGGAGCATCGAGTGAGTTTGCATTATATTATCCAAGTAAGCATATACATCCTGAGACAGTTCAAACTGCTGATGGGACATCCCAACCCATCAGGGGTACTGGCTCGGTCCATTGCACTTCATCTGTTATCCTATCATTTGTATTGTATGTTCCTTCGTTTCCTGTTAACTTACTCTCTGTTAGCTCACTAATTGATCAGTTGAATTGCACTGTTTTGTTTGATCAGGATATGTGTGTCTTTCAGGAGAAGAAAACAGGGAGGAGGATTGGGACTGGCATCAGGCGTGATGGGCTTTGGTACTTGGACAGAGAGACTGCAATGATTGCTGCTGCTGTTAGTGGAGGACCAGAGGGAGAAGCAATGCTTCAACACTGCCGATTAGGACATTTATCTTTTGACAGCTTGAATAGGCTTGAACCTGAGATGATGAAGAAACTTGACTAATGCTAGTAGATAGGGGGAGAATGAGCACAAGAATGACATTGTGGTTGGAATGCTCCCATGTCCTATTGGTGATGGTGCCTCGCTGCACAACCGTGGTGACTCAATAGTTGGCAAGCAAGGTCCTATTGGTGATGGTGACTCGCCGAACAACCGTGGTCACTCAATAGTTGGCAAGCAAGGTCCTATTGGTGATGGTGACTCGCCGAACAACCGTGGTGACTCAATAGTTGGCAAGCAAGGTCCTATTGGTGATGGTGACTCGCCGAACAACCGTGGTGACTCAATAGTTGGCAAGCAAGGTCATGGGGAGTTGAGAGTATACACAAGAAGACAGAAACAACAACATGAGCAGGCTCCCGTGATCGTGCCAGTCCCCACGCATGCTGATGTCCCAAGTTCCTCCTCCCCCGTGTCATCTTCCCTTGAGTTGAGAGGTAACAATTCCTTTCCTGATACTTCTAATGATAATGATTTGCCCCGCAGAACCTCTCGAGTCAATGCTGGAATACCTCCAGCTAGGCTTGGTAGTTGGGAGACTGACATTGGGACTTACATATCATATGCATCCCTTCCACCTGCATATAAGTCATTCATTGCATCATTGCATTCTGTGCCTGTACCTAACACCTGACAGGTAGCTAAACAAGATCCTAGGTGGTTGAGTGCCATGCTAGAGGAACTACAGGCCTTGAAGAAGAATGACACTTGGGAGTTGGTACCTTTGCCGGCTGGAAAACGTGTTGTCGGATGTAAATGGGTGTATACTGTTAAGCAAACTCCAGAGGGAAAAATTGACAGATACAAGGCCAGGTTGGTTGCTAAAGGTTATAGTCAAACGTACGACCTCGACTATGATGAGACATTTGCTCCAGTAGCGAAAATGAGCACTGTTAGAATGTTGGTGTCGTGTGCTGCTAACTTTAATTGGCCACTACACCAACTAGATGTCAAGAATGCCTTTTTGCATGACGATCTCCAAGAGGAGGTGTATATGGAGATTCCACCGGGTTTTGTTAATGCTCAAGCAGCTGGGAAGGTATGCAAGTTGAAGAAGTCTTTGTATGGACTAAAACAGTCCCCAAGGGCATGGTTCAATAGGTTTAGACTGGCAGTTTGTGGTATGGGATACAAGTAGTGCAATGGAGACCATACAGTTTTTTACAAGCACTCCAAAACATGTATCACTATCCTGGCTGTTTATGTTGATGATATCGTAATCACCGGAGATGATGCCGAGGAAATCCTACGGTTGAAGAGGCAGCTAGGAGAGGCATTTGAAGTTAAGGATCTGGGGCAATTGAATTACTTCCTTGGAATTGAAATTGCAAGGTCGCGAAAAGGTATAGTGCTTTCTCAGCGGAAGTATGCTCTGGATCTTCTCTCAGAGACAGGGATGTTGTGGTGCAGAGTTGCATCTACTCCTATCGAGCTGAATCATAAGATGTGTGCCGAGGGTGGTGACCCGGTATGCAAAGAGCAGTATCAGAGATTAGTTGGACGGCTTATATATCTATGTCATACAAGACCTGATATCACTCACGCAGTGAGTGTGGTGAGTAGATATATGCATGATCCCAGAGAGCAGCATATGGAGGCAGTTCAAAGAATTCTCAGGTATATTAAAGGAAGCCCAGGAAAGGGATTATGGTTTAGAAGTTCTGGCCATCTGAAAATTGAAGGCTATTGTGATGCTGATTGGGCGGGCTGTATGGATGATCGTAAGTCTACTACAGGCTACTGTGTTTTTGTTGGAGGCAATCTCATATCTTGGCATAGCAAAAAGCAAGATGTGGTGGCTAGGTCTACAGCTGAGGCCGAGTACAGGGCTATGGCAGTTAGTCTGTGCGAATTGATGTGGGTGAGGAACATGTTATCTGAGCTGCGCTTGTTTAGAGGAGACCCGCTACAGCTCTGGTGTGACAACAAATCAGCAATCAATATAGCCAATAATCCTGTTCAACATGATCGCACCAAACATGTGGAGATCGATCGGTTCTTTATCAAGGAGCAACTAAATAGAGAAGTTCTTACTCTGAACTATGTGAAATCACAAGAGCAGTTAGCTGATTGTTTAACGAAAAGTTTAGCTTCAAGAGAGTATGAGATTTTTTGTAACAAGATGAGAATGATTGATATCTATCGCCCATCTTGAGGGGGAGTGTTGAGTTATTATATTGTAATTAGTTAATGTTGTAAGGACATTATTGTAAATGTGCAGTTATATAAAGGAGGGGGTCTCTCTATGAGAGAGATAACCCTAATCAATTCCAAAACTTCTACAGTATTTGAGTGTATGTGCTTTATGAAGGACAACGTGTCGGATTTTGATATTTGGTAAGCTTGATGTGGGGGCAGTCAAGTGTATATTTGTGGGCAACTCTTGTACTCAGAAAAGGGTACATGTGTTGGATTCCAGTGGAAAAAAGATGCTTTGTGAGCATGAATGTTCACTTTAGAGAGTTAGAGCAATACTACCAACATGAGAGAGTCCTACCTACACCAAATTCGTTAGATATCAAAAATATGAGGCGAGAAAAGGAGAGGTTGGTGACAAATCTTTGAGTAAGGCATGGAGGATCAGTGGAGAAGCAGGAAAGCGATGAGGAGCAGGAGGAGGAGATTGAGGAGAGGCGAGATGTTAGATCTACGACTCAGAGAGAGCTACTTACATACAGTAAGAGGGGGAAGTTGTTAGCAGTACCAGTTCCAGTGCTTGTGCTCAGTGTAGCTCCTAGTCCCTTTGGCTACATCCGTCCCTACTACTGGAGCACCTATATCACTACAAGCCTCAGGTGATATCCTTCCCCCTATTTCTCCTTCTCCAACTGTCACATTATGGAACACTATTCGCAGTAATGCGGGAAATCTTCCTGATAGATACGATTGGGACATTGCTTCCCTTGTCTCTTATGATCATATCTCTTCCTCTCACGGAGGATTCATTGCATTGTTGGATAGTATTATTGTACCTAACATAGGTTGTCAAGGACGATCCAATGTGGAAGGTAGCGATGAAGGAGGAGTGGAGGGCTCTTGAGAAGAACAAGATTTGGGAGTTGACACAGCCAAGGTTGTCAGGATCGAGATCCTAGGTGTGATCGTTTTGAGGTTGGATTAGATCGGATCGTAGGATCGGATTGAGGATCGCAAGATCCCACAACATTCATAAATAAGATTTAAAATATAGAATTAAATTTTGTATCATTCAATTACATGCTCAATTAACAGAAAATCAATAAATTGAGCAGTATGTGAATAATTATATTAAAAAATTTTGAATAGCTAAATCAAAAAGGATAACATCATACTAAGTTCACTTTTAATTTCAGATAGAACACTCAATGTCTACTAACAATAAATACAAATATGGAGTAATGAATTGGTGGAAGTCTCGAAGCAGGAAAACAAACTCAGACTGTTGGATTGCTCGTACGTTGGAAGCATGAAGTTTGAATTGCTCGTATATTGGATTTCTAACCACTAGATTGCTCGTACGGTAGAAAGGAAGAGAATACGTCGTCCTGGAAGTAGGAAGCACGAAGCCACTGGATTACTAACCAATGGATTGCTCATACGCAGAAATATAAGATAAGACACTGATATAACTTGAAATGGAACCTGGTAAGGAAGGAAAAGGAAGACATTGTCTGGACTGGAAGCGAGCGAAGACGCCACTCTTGGCCTCTGTTTGCAGTAGAAAATCGACACTTGAGATACGTTAAAACATCATGATATGATTTTTTGATGAGGTATGAGGAGGGATTGGGATAAGGCTAAGCAATGAGTTATGGGCGTTGGACCGGTTGAATGGGGTCGGGATAGGGTTGGACATATTTCTAGTTACCTTTGGCCCAACCGGTAGAATCGAGTTGAGATCACGGTCCTAATGATCCGAAGATCCGAATCGTGTTTCCAGTCGTAGAGGTGCCGATTTAGATCCTAGGTAAGATCTGAATCGATTTACAAAATCTAGATCGTAGGATTGTAAGATCCTACTATCTGAATTGCAATATTGATAACCATGGGCACAACTGCCAAAGGATAAGAAGGTCGTCGGGTGCAAATGGGTGTTTACTGTGAAGCAGAACTCATATGGATAGGTTGAGCGCTGCAAGGATTAATTGATTGTCAAGGGGTACAATCAAACATATGACATCAATTACAATGAAACATTTGCACCGGTTTCCAAAATAAGCACCACCAGGACTCTGATCAGCTTGGTGGTGAATGGTGGATGAATGTTGCACCAACTAGATGTGAAAAATGCATTTCTTCATGGAGATCTAGCAGGGGGGTGTACATGGAGATACCACCAGGGTTTGGTACGACCAAGACAAAAATCGGAGTCTGCAGGTTGAAGAAGTCCATTTATGGGCTAAAACAGTCACCTCGCGCGTGGTTCAACAGGTTTAGGAAGACGATGATTGAGATGAGATATCAACACATAAATGTTGATCACACATTATTTTTTGGGCAGAACCAAGGTCACATCACCATGCTTGCGGTGTATGTGGACGACATAATCATCACACAGGTTGATGAGTAGGAGATTGACCTCCTCAAGGTGGCTCTGGGCAAGGAGTTTGAGGTGAAGGATCTAGGTCTTATTAGACATTTTCTTGGGATTGAGATTGTTTAAGAGGCAGAGTGGCTAGTTCTTTCCCAAAGTAAATACGCTTTATATTTCCTCACGAAAACAAGAATGTTGGGGTACAAACCTGCAAAATCAGTCCGGATATATTGATGACTTGTTGCAAAGATTTGCCATGGATTCTGCAAAACCTGAAGCTACTCCAATTGCTCCAGGAGAAAAGTTTACAAAAGAAGATGGAGAGGAAAAGGTGAATGAAGAACAATATAGAAGCTTAGTAGGATCTCTAATTTACCTTACCGACACCAGGCCGGATATTGAATTTGTTGTAAGCTTAGTCTCCAGATTTATGCATTCCCCAAGTGCTAAACATCTCGCAGCCGCCAAGCGCATTTTGCGCTATGTTAAAGGAACTAGAGGATTTGGACTTCATTACAGCAGGGAAGAAATTAGAGAAGAAGACACTGAATCGAGAACGAAGAAAGAGAAGAATGTTAACAAAATTTATAATTTGCATGGGTATTCCGACAGTGATTGGGGTAGATACTCTGATGATAGAAGGAGCACATCGGGGCACATATTTTCCTCAATAATATGCCCATTTCATAGAGCTATCGCAAGCAAAAGACCGTGTCCCTGTCGTCTACAGAGACTGAGTATATTGCCGTCTGAAGCATCTCGTGAAGGTGTTTAGATCAGAATAATGCTAGAAGAGAGAGAAAAAGGCAGAAATAAAAATGAAGATCAAAATCGACAACACCTCCGCCATGGCCCATTGGCCCTGGCGCATAATCCGGTTTTTCACAACAAATCCAAGCATGTGGAGCTCAAATGGCACTTTATTCGTGAACTTATAAGAAAAGGAGAAGTTACTTTGGAACATTGCAACTCAAAGAGTCAGATCGCAGATGCCCTAACAAAGGCGCTTACCGCCATGCAGTTCGAAGATCTAAGGAAGAAAATGGGTGTGATCAACTGCCTTGATTAAGGGAGGGTGTTAGTCATAATCAAGGATTGATATCCTTTTGTGCAGCAGCATGGAGAAGATTGGGAGAAGCTCAAGGAGGATTTGCCAGACCTGCAGATAAGGAATTTTGTCATTGGAAGAATTTAAGTTTTCAAGGAGATAAGAAGTTAATGTTGCTGCTTGGGGGGTGTGCAGTCAGCCGGTTTCTTACCTTTTTTTTAATGTATATTTTTTGTATCATGTTCACCTTCTGTAGCCGATATATATAAAGGCATTTGGTGCATGTTATAAGTGTGAATGAAAGAGTGAACTTCTTGTATCATTTTTTTTCCATATGAATCAAAAGTCTAGCGGTAGTACCGGCCTACCTTCACTCCTTTTTGTTCATTCCCACAGGTGATACCGGTGGAATGGAGAGAAAAAGAACGTCATCAACTGTAGTGAAAATGTGAGAAGAGGGAGAAGGAGACGAAAGCGAGGATGGCGACAGCCAGTTCCAATGAGTGTCCCTGTGTGACGATCCTGCAAATGACACAAAAGAGCATCAAAAATAACAAGACAACCTCATGAAGCAAGCTGACTAATAGATATGAGATTCATGTCTTGGGAATATAAGCAACATCAGGAATGTGAAAATGAGCGGTATGCAGAGTGTAATAGGTAAGGTGGTGCCATCGACAATGATGACACGTAGATCAGAAGAAGTAGACCTGTGGGAGCACAAGGGAGCTGCATTAAAGGTCATATGAAAGGAAGCACCAGAATCAAGTAACCAGGAGGCCTTACTGATACTTGTAGATGCAGATGCAGCCGCTGAGTCCGACTATGAAGTGGAGGCATGGCTGACAATGAATGTCGTGCACAAAGAGGCATGACTCTGAGAGAGCTGCTGAACGAGTTGCGTAATCTGATCAAGAACAGAGGTAGGGCTGTCAGAAGCAAGAGGCAGGATAAGGGCAGCTCAATGTGGTGTGCCCTGCTGGCTAAGGACACGTTGTAACTTGCGGCATTCCGAACGAATGTGTCTCAAGTTGTGACAGTAGTGACAACGGGGAACACGACGCTGGGAGGTCTCGGAGCCCGGTGATGCACCAGGCAAGGTACTCGGTGAAGCAGTTGAAGATGGGTGATATAGAGCAGGAGCACTAAGTTTAGGAGGAGGTAAGACTGACGAATCAGGTGCTGAAAAGCCGTGCTGAGGAGCATCAAGAACGAAGTGTGGTGAGGAGGTTGGACGCATGCCCTCCAAAGAGTGAAGACGGGTCTCTTCATCAACAACAGCGGCAAGACAGTCTCGCAGGGATGGTGGAAAAACCCGGTGCATCAGCTGAGCACGTACAGACTCAAACTCGGGTTGAAGGCGCATGAGGAACTCATACATGCGCAGATGATCCCTTTCCTCATCAATGGTGGTGCAACGAGCACAAAAGGGGAAGCCATGAGTAGACATTCCATACAGTAGGCGCCATAAATCACTGAGCTCTGCAAAGAAGGTCTGAACAGAGTGGTCATGTTGATGAGCAGTAGCAAGTGTCTACACCAAGAAGTACTTTTGTGCATGGCTGGAGGGCTGATAGAGCTTACGTAGATTATCACAGATCTCCCTAGCAATAGGAAAATTGCAAACGGCTATACGAATGGATATCTCAACAGATTGGCAAAGAACTGCAATGATCTGGGCGTCATCATCATGTCATTTCTTCAAATCAAGCACACTAGTGGCATAAAAAGAAGATGCATCAGTCTCACTGGTGGTAGGAGAGGATGCACTATCAACGGGAATGAATGATGAAGCCGGAGTAGAGCCATCCAGATGACCCCAAAGCTGCAATCCACAAAGAAGAACCCGAACCGTAAACGATCATTCCTTGTAATTGGTCCCATTAAGGATAATGTCAGATTTCGGAAGGTATGAAATGTGAGATGAGGCCATTTGTACAAACCACAGCTGCAAAGGAGAAGGAAACTCACGGAGGCTGGCAAGGGAAGACACCAGCGCAAGACAGACCAAGAAGGAAGAGGGCAGAGGTAGATGACAACACAAAAATCTACTGTCTCCATGGCGAGATCGGGATCAGCAGGGATCAGCAAGGATCGGCGATCAGAAATCAGAATTCTGCTGGCAAGGGAAGACACCAGCGGAGCAAGATGGCGGGATCAACAGAGATCGGCGAAGCAAACAACTGCAGAGAGCCGACAAGATCAGCGAGCGGCGAACGATCAAGATTTGCGAGTGACGAACAATCCACGAACAGCACGGCGGATTAGGTCGTGGAATCTGCGAATGATGACGAGAGCAGCCGAACAAGAAGAGGAACCCTATTGCGATGACTCTGATACCATGTTACCTTTTGGCGAGCGTGAGAGGGCAAGTCCAGCTTGATGAGGTTTTCCGCAGTATAGGTGCTATGAATGGCTCAATCTCAATGCTATTTCACATATATAATACACACATATAAATATATTATAAAAAATAAAATAATATAATTTAAATTAATTTTTTAATAGTTTTAACGAAAAAAATATTTAAATTTAAAGTACATTTTGTTAGTATAATAAACAAATACTGCTAGTTGCATTTATAATTCATAAATTTGTCTTTTCTAAAAGACATACTGAAGTCTTTTGTTTACTTTAGAAAAACACAATCTATCACAATATGCAGAACGATCTGGCAAGTCCAACTGTATCTACAAACAAGAGTCACAGGTGTATCCGCTGAGTATCAAGTACGTACTGGTACCAGATACGTATCCGATACGGGTACATGGTTCTCAAGGAAGTATCGGTACTTCATAGGTCTCATCTATCTTAAACAAGTGAAATTTATTATAGAGATCATAGTTATCCAAAGGGAAGCTCAGACTAAACTTTTATGAACAGATCTTGCAACGAGGGTTGGTGTGCCTTTGGGCAAGGTTATCCAAAGCATGAGTACTTTCAGAAGCCTTGCATATTTTATCATAAATGTTTCGAAGTTAGGAAACTCATGAAAACGCATCCCCGAAATACTCGGACCCTTGATACTTAGGGATATTTTTGGATGCCATGAGTTTATCCAACCTGAACGGTTTAAACATGCACCTTCACACTATTACATTGTCTCAAGTCTTCCCTTTTAATGATATAGTATAAACAACATATAGGTAGGGATAGCTGGAGTACCGGCCGACTGCATAATGAAGGAGACAAACACTATAGAAGATGAATGGACTCCAGCTTGGAGCAAGGAGTTTGCATTTCCGTTGACGGTGCCCGAGCTAGCTTTGCTTCGGATCGAGGTGCACGAATATGACATTTCTGCTAAGGATGATTTTGGAGGGCAGACATGTCTGCCAGTGTCAGAGTTGAAGCCGGGAATTCGTTGTGTGCCGCTCTGCAACCGCAAGGGAATCCAATACAAGTCGGTTAGGCTTCTCATGGAGTTCATCTTCACTTAAAATCAGCAGTTTGTTGCTTCAGGCTGCTCTTCAATATGCTGAATTATGAATGCTTTCATGTTAGTTTGTGCAATATTATGAATTGGATGGGCTTAATTGAAAATTTGCCTATAGCCCTTGGCCCCTTTTTAACTGGTTGTCACCTGGTCGCTCAATTCTTTGCAGATTTATGACCCATCTCTGTTTCTGGGATATAATTGTTACTACCATTTTGACCATTTTTTTTTATCTTATATTGTTTATTAAAAAATTGATTGTGGTTATTATTTAAAAAATGGCTTATTTATAAGAAAATAATGGTATTTTTTAATCCCGCGTATACGTTGGGAGGCTGTGGGCCTTATACCCACTAATGTAAAAAAAATTGAATGTACTGTGTTCGCATTTTTGAGATGTTGCTATGTGACCTTGAGGTTATTAGTTCTAGTCATGACTCATGAAAGCGTCTCTTGCAAAAATGTAGGGTAATGTTTGCCTATATTTAGGCTTCGTTTGGCATGGTGGCGGCGGTCATAAATACATGAGTTAAAATGTCATTTGTTAAGGATCACCTAACAAATTGTTGTGTATTTGCCGTTCTCTCCCATAATTTCCGTTGGATTCACCTCCTGGCCGGCCCCCTCTTCTTTTGGAATCTACTCTAATTATGTAATCTTCATTATTCTGATATTAATAGAGGATTTCTTTGAAAGGATCTTTGATCACCCTCCATTGTTATCGTCAATCCGTTTTGGAGACTGCTTCAAATTTGGCGTTCTCATTATTCTGGTGATGATGGAGGATTTTTTTTGGAAGGGATTGATCTCCTTCCATGGTGGCTTTCATACCTATTTTGGGTTTTCTTTCACCACCTATATATAGTGGTGTGGTCGGCCATCCAAGTAGTGCAGTGCAGCAGCTTCTTCTTGGCAGAGTTCTTTCGGCACAACCTGGTGCTTGGCCGCCGGTCTTCCTCTTCGGAGTTCTTCTTCCCGCCGGCCGTTGAATCAGAGCTCTTCTTTCAGTTGCCATTTTTATTTCTCGTCGCAACGTCTACGACCGGATCTTGAAGGGTTCGAGATTTTTCATCTTTTTCTCGGTTCAATTTTATTCATTCATTTTAGCCGTATTGTATGTTTGAGAAATTATTATTATTATTGATCTCTGCTGCACAATGGACGTACCAATATTTACTTTTCGGGGAACCACTTTAAAATCTGGTGTCTTTTGATTGTGGTGTTTGTTCATTTTCTTTATTTTATTTTATTTTATTTTGTGTGGTAATTATTCTTCGTAAGCACAATTGGTCGTTAGAAAATTTATTTGAAACATGATTCTTCATCTGCACTCGGACCGATCGTTTTCATAACAACAAACATCATGTGTTTGAACATAAAAGTAGTTGTTCCTTAGATGGGCATTAACAAATGACAATTTAATCTTGTGGTGGGATTCATTCCTGGACCCCCTTTGTGCGGAAAATTTTTTAGATCTATTTCTCTCACCTAAGATCAGGGTGGGGGCGCGCATCAAACGTTGATACTTATAAAAACAATGGTATTGATCAAAATACTGACAATACTGACATTATTTTTTCAACAATGCAGTATTTCGCGGAAACAACTCAACCGTAGGATATCAGATCATACGACCGTATTTAATTCTCCACCTAAAACTAAGTAGGAGAAATGCACCTAATTTTTTTTCATTTGTACGAGGATGCTTTATGAGTCAAAAGTACGTTTGTATTTTTGAGGTTGGTTTCTCCTTCGAAAAATCAAAAATCTAAGCAGTTCCAATTTTTTTTTGATGTTTTCACGCATTTTATTGTCTAATTGAGTGAGAAATTTATATAGAGTCAAAACAAATTAATATGTAATCATAATTAAAAAAAAAGAAGAAATAGCCACAAATTAAATGTATGGCTATTGAAAAATAATTAATAGGAGTTTTTCTATTAAAAATTAAATATTTGCTAATAATTAAATTATATTAGAAGATCAACTATTCTTTTAAAATGAATTTTATATTAATTGAGAAAATAATGCAATATTTAACTAGTATGAGCAAAAAAACAAAGTCTTGGAATTTGTTACTTATTAGACAATTTTGATCAATGAAATAAGCGATTTTTAAGTCCGAAAACCGATTATAATTTATAACCGGTACTAATATGGATGTTAAATATTTTGGGGAAAAATCTGAGCCATTTAACTGATATATTTATTAAAAAAAACGCGGACTCGCCTAATTTGAATTTTGATGTTATTAAGGTCAAATTTATTATAGAAATAATAAAGTCGGTAGAATCATTAACGGCGTTCGTTTGTGCTGTTTTATAGCTTGGTTTTCGTTATGAGTTTTTGCGGTCGAAATGTAGTTGTTTGTTTGCCTATGTTTTGATCTATTTTAATTTTGACCTAAAACAAAACCGTTTTCACTCATTCATTAAACACTCCCCTCAAAACAGACCTAATGCACTTGGTGTTCCCGCGTTTTGGAAAAGGTGCGTTTTCCTTCTTCCCGATGGCTCACGCGAAACCCCTTGTGAAACCCCTCCCGTGCGGCAAATCTTCCCCGACGAGAACCCGGAGCTGAGCTTCTACCGCTGAACCACCCTCGCGTTGTTGTTGTTGGACCCGGAACGGTGCTTCTACAGGCAGCGCAACTTTTTCTTCCCCTAAGTATCGTCGCTGCGAAGCATTTTTGGGGCAGGTTGACAGTTCATAGGCATTGTTGTATCGTCGCTAAATCGACGATTGTTTTGGTGAGGGCTTCTACAGGTAGCGGAACGGACCCAGAACCGAGCCTTTTTTTTAACTTCGGGAAAGGTGCTTCTACAAAGCATTTTGATTCTTCCCCGACGAGCCTTTTGGCGAAGCCTTTTCTGGAGTTTTCTCACGTCCTACTTCCTTTTTTCTGGACCTCTTACTCGTCTTCTTGAAGATTTATATCAAAACTTGTGTAAATTTCAATTTTTGATCTTAGGTCTTAAGAACATATATTGGTTGTTTTTCTATGATCTACATGAGAGAGCGTGTTACTTTGAATGTGTGTGTTGTGCTCTTTTAAAATGTGTGTGAATTCATTTATATTCGTCAATGGATAGGATTATTGCGTTATGTAGGGAGAGTAGAATTTCAAGAAGGAATAAATCAATCATGATAGTTTTATCTGCAGCTGTCATAGTTTTGATGAAACGTAGTACACTAAGACGACCAAACACTGGGGATTAAACAACTTTGCAGCATTGTTTGCATTTCCATTTTTTGTCGCGGACATAAGTAAATTTGAAATCGTCAGCTCAAACTGAAAGTCATGGTGCAAATAAACATAAGTTTTTTGCTTTGCCTCAAAACGAACTTGAAAATCATGCTCCAAATGAACAAGTTTGATTTTTTTCGTTTTGAAGCAAAACAAAAATCTAATATGAAAATGGTGCAAAAGAACGGGCCAATAATTATAATATAAGGGTGACTATTGCTATTCCAGATCTGACTTAAGCCAAACTCTCTGCGGAGGCATGTTACTCCTCTTCTTGATTTCACTTTTTTATTTCATCCTCTTTAGTTCCTGCACATTGAGGGTTCGTTTGTGGGGACTTATTTTTACCGATCAAGTGATTATGACAGCATGAACTGGACCAGAGGTTGACTGGTTGAAGGATTGGAGATTTTTTTTGGTGATTGTTATGGACAAATCAATTTTGGATAGGTGCAAATCAATTTTATGGGGTAAATCAAAAATTTATATGTGCAAACCAAATTATTACGTGCAAATCAATATAATTTTTTAAAAAAATTATTTAGCAAAACATGAACAAATAATCTAGCAACAATATTATAAAATTTAACGTATTACAAAAGTTTCAAATTTATCGTATAAATTTTCTTTTTAATGATTAGTGAAACTTTTCGACGTTTTTTTTCCTTCGCTGGAAAAATACGAAAACAAATGATGAAAATGAGAAATACAAAAAAAAAAAAATTAAATCTACGGCTTGCTTCATATCAAAGAAGCTGAAGATGAGTGAGAATGTCTGACGCAAATAAATCTGGAGCTGCCGCAATGGTCAGAAGCGAGGATGTGTCGCATGTGTCATCGCGTATGGCTTGCGATAGGCGTTGGCGGCGGTGTCAAAGACAACGGTGGCGGCGTAAAGAGGCGTCGGCGGTGGTGGCGGTGTCGTCGCGTATGGCTCGCTCCTATCGACATGATGGGGAAATGGTTTGTCCCTACTCCCTATCAATTTTATCAAAACAATTAAAATAATTGTTTAATACTTTTTTAGGGCAGTGTTAAAAGCACACCGTTTTTGGCTATTGACAGCCAAATGTTATCGACGCACCAAAAAACTTATTTACACACCAAATATTTATTAACACACCAAGAAAACTTTAAAATGCACAATCATTCCGTTAACACAATCATTGGGGCTCTATCTTGCTAGCATTACTAGTGAATTAATAAATTGAAAAAGTGTTCAGTTAGCACAATCATTCAAAATAGATAACATATGTTCAACAAAAACATTTATTCAAAATAGACAACATATGTGGTACAAAATTAAAGATTAAGGTCAAGAATATATGTCAATCATCATTGTTTGAAGCCTTCAAAGATCACCAATTATCATCCAATTTTGTAGATCTGCAATTTAAACACCGAAATCATAAACATATGATAGGAAATTTAACAAAGTTATTAAAAAAATGTTATACCTTAATAGGATGTAATTATGTTTATAATGAGTGCTCAATATAACCAAAATACAAGATATCTGCACCAAACGTTATGATGTGAGAATTAATATCAACATTAAATACAGGTGTCTGTATTCAAAAGGAAAAAAAACATACCATACGTTCAATGTTCCTCCAAATTAATGATTTCATAAACTTGTTCTTTAGGATCACCAACTCTAGCCCGTGAAACATCAGTCAAGTCCCACCCTTCTGCCACTGAAGCATGATATCTCATCCACATAGACATCACCGGTGGTAATGGACATTCATCTCTCATCAACAATTGTATGAAATGATTGTCGTTAACAAATCCAATAAAGATTGTCTTCCGATTTAATGGAGGAGCTGTATGTAATGGTAGGAATGTAAAAGACTGAAATTTGGAATAATGAACAACTGCCACATTATAACGTGAAGCAACAAGTAATCTCATATCTGACATCGTCATCCATTTGTCGACCGGTGCAGGAATTGATGTACAGTCCAAAGATAACAAAAGTTCTTTTCGTCGCACATTCCCAAACATGTTGTTATACAAAAATTCATTTATTTTGATTTCTTCTATTAAGTCTTTTCTCACTTGCAGTCAATTATCGCCCATTTCCAATGCCAAACTGACCACCCTGTAACCGCAATGTCCATCTCCAATCACATTTACAACATCAATGATATGATTATAAATATAAGCAGGCATTTCTTTTCGAACACTTTCAAGATATCTGTTGTGGTTTCTTCTTGGAATCATCTTTTTTGCTTTCTTTTTTGGGTATTGTTTCCCTTCTAGCACATGCTCGAACAATGATAGCTCCCTCTTTGTAAATTTGTAGTCATCTTTAAACTTTTTATAACTACCACGTGGTCTCCCTTTCAACTTAGTTGGCAAAATTGGTTCTTGTGTTTGAGTCGTGCTCGGTTCCAATATTTCTCTAAGCTTCTTCTTCATTTCGCTTCTTTGAGAATCACTTACGGTCTTGTACTTTTTTAACAAGCCATCTAGCTCAACTTGTATGATCCCAACTGAGTCGATCTCCGCCTCTTTCATCTTTGTTTCCCCAACAATTTTTGGGTCCAAAATGAGTTGTCGCCAGTGCTTATGAACCATCCATAATAGGTACCCGGAAGATTGATGTACATATTGAATTAATTCATGAGCACAAAGTAAACCCATTGTGAACCTCATTTTGTGCAAGCACTTTGATGAGTCTATGAAATTACCACTCTTAACCAAGTCCTCCTCTTTCTTTATTATTTCCAAAGCTGCAACTGAAACATGCCCAAGTAGATTAGTATATAATGAACCCCTAAAACCTTTGTTCACTTGTATGAAACTCTGCCCAAATGATCGTTTTATCTCTGTGTGCTGCAATGTTAACATCTGATGAAATGTTTTCCATATAGTCGACAAATTGCAAATAGAAACTTCCAAGAATTTTTTTAAATGACTATGACCGCCCTCGACACGGTTGGTGGTAGAATTTCCAAAATGCATTAAGTTATCAATCCATGCACATATAAAGTACTCCTTATAGGGTTCTATCTAAGTGGTTACCACATATTGTAGAACATTGAAATATTTTTCAGAATACTTCATTACCATAGAGTTTAATAGATCATTGTACTCATGTATTATAGAGCTTAATGTGTGAAGAATTTCTTAAAATGCACTTGATTATGCACGAGAATAAAAAGTCAATCTGAACATCTACAAATACAAGGGAATGCATACATTTAATCAATCAATAGCCAGAACCATTGCAGCTTATTGACTCCGGTGAGGTTGGACAAAAACATTATTGTCATAGAATGTATGTGTGACATGACAAATTTTACTACCGTTATCAAAAAAGAAACTAGTTTTGGACATGAGATTTTGGTATGACAATTTCAATTTTATCCCACCTCACCGGAGCAAATAAGCCACACCAAACACAACCTAAATTTGCAAACTAAGTTACATTCAACAAGATATCATATTCTAGCAACTAACTGACTTTCTAACACAAACACACACGAACACACACATACACACAAAATTACACACACACACACACACACACAATTTATAAACATACACAATTTACACACATACAATTTATAAACATTCACACACAATTTATACACATACATACACAATTTATAAACACACACACACAATTTACACACATACAATTTATAAACATTCACACACAATTTATACACATACATACACAATTTATAAACACACACACACACATACAAACCTGCAGTGGGCTGAAACGGAACAGCCGGGGCAGAGTCGGAGGGCTGGGATGGACTGTCTGAGGGCTGGAATGGTGTTTCAGAGTGCTGGGCTGAAGTTCCAAACCTGCTTTTCAGTATTCAGGTTGTGCTGCACAGGATTAAGAAGAAATGGGGATCTGGAGATGAGGGCAAACAAGAAAACTCGAAATGACTAACCAAGGAGTTGAGACAACATTAGCACCACGCACAGAGATCAGTCCTAAGAGGATTGCAAGCCAATATTCCAAACGGCTGAGACACTACTCACAAAAATGCTGAAATCATAAAATGGTTTGATAAAGCTGCAAGTAAGTCCATCATAATATGAAGATATCAAGATCAATGGATGAAGTCTAAGACTAACTACTCATGATATAACAAGTGTGAAACAATATATGAGCCAGACTGATGAAATTACAGACCTGGAGTTGAGGGCGATCTGGAGTTGAGGGCGGCAAAATCTCTGGAGAAGAACGATGAACAGGCGAACGGAGCGGGCGACAGAGATCACGCGGGCGACCAGGAAGAAATGCGGACGGAGCGGGCGAGCAGGAAGAAATGAGGAAGAAGGAGGAACAGGCGGCCGGAGCGGTTGCCGTCCGGTCGCTGCGCCGTCGCTACCGTCCTCGATCTGGAAGGAGCGACGGAGATCACGCCGGAGCAGCGGTGAGGAGAGATTGTCGGGAGGGGCAGCGGAACTCGCGAAAATGGGAGAGAATACGGCCGTCGGGTATGAGTGCGGCTAAAGGTTTCAAAAATTTGGAGATTTAGGGTTTTAATTGTTTTAATGTTGTTTTTGGGTGTGACAATAGTCATTTATATTGTCCTTTTAACATTGCCCTTTTTTTTATCACCGTCTCTAAATATAATAGATATGTTTTGAAGCACCAAAAGGAATGTTGACGGTTGGCTGAACTGCTGGTATTACAGAAAAGAACATGCCGGCACGCAATAAAAACAAATTACCGCATTAAAAAAGGAAGTGGCTTCGCCCGGGCTCGAACCGGAGACCTTCAGTGTGTTAGACTGACGTGATAACCAACTACACCACGAAACCGTTATGTTCGGGTGCACGTCCTAACAATTTTGTATTGTCTTATAAATGTAGTTATTTTTAAAAGGGTGGCAATTTTTATCTAAAAACCGCTAAAAAACCGAAAATATTTACTTTTTAGATTAAAAATGTTCCTTGTTCTTTTCTAGAATACAATGAAACGATAAAAAATGGTATTACATTTTTGTAGCAAATCTCTCTCTATATATGCATATATATATCTATCTATACTATCTTAAAAAGATATATGGTGGTCTGTCAATAGAGTGAGTTCGAAAATAGGGGAAAAAACAAGGGCCGTCGGATTCAAGTGTTCTGATCCAGAGCCGTTAGATCTTGGGCTGCGAATAACACCTCTGGTTTGCCAATAAGAGAATACCCAAAAAAAAATTTCTGCTCTTCTCTCTCCTGTTTCCCGATCCCGCATTCCGCGTCCCCCCCATTCTCACGGCCACCCCACCGCCGGCGGCCTGACCGGCGGCCCACCAGCAGGTTCGCCGGGAGCAGGCGAGCCTGCCGGTGGTGGTCCGGTGGCACTCCGGCGGGGCCACCGCCGGCGGTGGCCCTGACCGTGAGGCCAAATCTGGCCCTCACGGTCAGGGCCACCGCCGGCGGTGGCCCCGCCGGAGCGCCGCGCGATCACCGCCGGCAGGTTCGCCTGCTCCCGGCGAACCTGCCGGGGGCAGCCGGTCAGGCCGCCGGCGGCGGAGCCGCCGGCGGTGGGGGTGGCCGTGAGAATGGGGGGGACGCGATTTTCCTTTTTTTTATATAAAAATTATATTAATATTATAATATATATAATATATTATATACTCATTTATAAAATTTAAAAATGTTAATTTAAATTTAAATTGGGCGGGCGGAGCCCGCCGGGGGGTTCGGGCGGAGCCTGCCAGGGGTGGTGGGCGGGCGAAGCCCGCCGTCGGCGGCCAGGTACTGTGGCGCGTAGCCATCGGGCCGAAGGCCCGTGCCTGCGACTCGGCGGAGCCCGCTGGGGGGTTCGGGCGGAGCCTGCCAGGGGTGGTGGGGCGGGTAAAGCCCGCCGTCGGCGGCCAGGTACTGTGGCGCGTAGCTATCGGGCCGGAGGCCCGTGCCTGCGACTCGTATCTATATATATATATATATATATATATATATATACGAAGAGTGACAGATACAGAGTTTCGCCCCTTCGGCCCATCACAACATCATCTTGACTGTGATAGATTCGGGGCTTCGTCCCTGTCAATTATTTAATGCATCTTAAAATAAATACAATATTAATTAATCAATCAACTTTAATAACGTTGATTGATTTAACGATAGCTCGTCGAAAATATCGTTGATATGCCCAATGACAATCTTACATGAATTGACTGCTGACATGCCTAATGACGGACTATCATAGTAAGTGTAAGAGCGCTACTAAAAACTTTTTGAATTTTAATGGATTTTCATCATTACTTTTAATTTTGGAATAATGAATTACCTGTAAGGACATGGTATTTGAATTTCTTTAAATTTATTTTTAATATATGTCAAGTCATTAAAATATAAAAATGCAAGAATGATTCAATTTTTTGAATGTTTTGCCAAAGGCAACTTTTTTCCTTTTAATATAATAAAGATGTATGTGGTTTTGTATCAAATATATAATAGGTTCAATAACAAAAATATTTACAAATTAGAGCAAACACCTCTCGATGAGGGGCGGATTTAGAAGGGGTCTAAGAGACATTGCCACCCTCATTTTTTTTACAATTTGTTATAAGCAGGTCAAAATTTGACTACTAGCAAACCAAATTTCCTTATTTGCAAACCAAACTCAGTCAAGTACACCCCCAAAATTAATTTGAAATTTTTTATGCACTATTTATTTTTAAAAAAAGATTGTGCATCCAATTTTAATTTCCTGGATCGGTCACTCACCCACTACTCTCAATAAAGTCATAGACACACTCATATCTGTTATTTTGACAGCTATGTGAGTCTATGACTGCATAGGGAGATATCAACTGGACATGAGTCAAACACCTCAGCAGCACAACTCTTGTACATTAAGGCTCCTTTTGGCACGGTGGTGACAGTCATGAACACGGGATTGAATTGTCATTTGTTAACGTCTACCTAAGAAACTTCATCCACTTGTATGTTCAAATGAATGATGTTTGTTAGGTGATCCTTAACGAATGATGTTGTAATCCATATATTTACGACCGCCACCACAGTACCAAACGGATCCTAAGCCCGCCCGCTTGACTATTTGTCAAGGCCGATCAATCGCCTCCATTCAAGTTATGTTGCTTTGCACTCGACCGTGATCAATCACGAGCGAGTTTTCATGCATGCAGACCAAGCATAACACTAACAACATCTCTTGTGAATCCAACATTACCTTAGATCTGCAAGGGTGTGGCATGCTTGTCGACATGTACACCTAGCCAATAACAATTATCCACTAATCACAACTCATATTACTCGCACGTAAAAAAATGTTGCGGGCTATTTCTAATAATCCCCAAAGGAAAAAAAACAAAATGCATAAATCAGTTCCAATTTTAGAGTGACATGAAATATTTCTCTAAGTTTTTTTTAGGTGATTGTTAACCGTAATCAGTTATTGGGTAGTCGCATCCCAAAATCTCCTAAATTTTTGCACCTTTTTCGAAATATGCCTTGTACAAGCAATTTCAGGAAAAGTGTTCAACACAAAAGTTGTAGATCTGGACAAGATCTACAACTTTAGTGTTTAACACTTTTCCTGAAATTACATGTACACGGCGTATTTCTGAAAGGCGCAAAACATTGACATATTTCCAAAGTACGTCTTGTATACGCATTTTTAGGAAACATGTTCAACACAAAAGTTGTAGATCTCGACGTGAAATTGCATGTACAAGGCGCATTTTTAGGAAACATGTTCAACACAAAAGTTGTAGATCTACAACTTTCGTGTTGAGCCCTTTTCCTGAAATTGCATGTACAAGGCGTATTTCAAAAAGACGTGAAAAGTTAGGAGATTTTAGGATGCGACTAGCCAATAACGGGTTGCGCTTAACAATCGCCTTTTTTTAATGAGTCCCTAAAGGTCAAATGTAGTTTGGTTTCAGTCTCAAACCAACTTCAAAAGTAGTTTGATTTTTTTTTGGGGATAATAAATATCTCTATCACTATAAAACAAATATCAAATTCATGATTTTTAAACTCATTGTAGTGATTGTGGTCGTCGAATCTGACATGATATTTCATCTGGCATATGATCAAACTGCATCCTATCTCTCCACTTTTTTCTAGATCTCCTAAACCTATAAGTGGCGTCCTAAAACAATCGGGTACAACACAAAATTTACAGTGCATTTCACCAACTAGAAAGTCCGCCAGATTTAAGCCTGCAAGCCATGAACAACAAAGCTCCTCCAGATTCCTGTTATATACGGCAAGACTCAACTGCATTTGGGGGATGTGGGTCTAAACAGGCACCATAATTAAAAGAACACATTTTAATGCAAGTGGCTCCGCCCCTACGACCTGTGAAAGGCGCTCAAAACATCCGGAGGAGAGTCAAAGTGGAACCCTCTCCCCGTAGCTAGGTTTATATAGAGCAAAACCTAGGGTTCTCACGCGCAAAGCCCCGAAACCCGTTATTCGTCCGAATATACCTTTACAATCTCCTCATATATTCGTGACAAATAACGGCAACGTTTCGGGGTGCTGGAGAGTAGACAAAAATAATAATCCAAGCTAAACAAAACATTCAGGACAGATCATACTAATTAACAAGATGAGAAAAGTTTTGCCTAAACGGCAAACCACCACACAGATTCTATCCCAAAACATAGTCTGAATAGTTATTACAAAACAAAACAAAACAAAACATGAATTAAACGTTTGATGATTCTACACATCTAGTAGATCATCGTCATCCATGTCCAGGTCTACTTCTCCTCCATAATCTCCATCGTAGCCTGCAAGGAATTTCATGAGTCAGACTCTATGAATTCACAAACATATGCAGTAACATTTAAAATAAACTAGCTCTTACTAAATGAGCTTAGCACTTCTAGCAATGGTGAAGTAACTCTGTCAGCATCTCATCCAGTCTAACTAGGACTAGTCACGTTACCTTACTCATTACGGATCACTATGTGACTCACCAATACATGTGGGCACACATCACGTGCAACATTATCAAATGTGGAATAATGTGTTGTGACCAATAATGTTTAGATTAACATTTACAATGACTTTCAATTCCCAATTGAATAATTCTTGAATCAACTAACAATGAGAGGACGTTAGGTTATCAAAAGTGGAATAACCAACATCCAACCATCTTGGATTTTCATCAAGAGATTATTTGGGGGTTTCAGTCTGTTACTTATTAGATGCTTGAATGTTGACAGCTATAGGCTCGTACGCATCAAAACATAAACGTTGGAGGAAAGTTTCATATTTCTATGAACTTTAATCACATGTCTCCCGATGTTTTGATTGTGAGAGCTCTATTTAATCCTTTAGTCAAGGCGTCTGCAACATTATCTTTCGATCTCACATCAACCAATGTCATAATCCCCTGACTTGTGAGAGAGGTCAACCGGGCCTATTTCATCCTAAGTTGTCTTCTTTTGTCATTAAACAAAGTGTTCATGGCAATCGTTTTAGTAGCATGATTGTCGCAGTAAACTGCAACAGAACTCAGTTTCAGGCTCGACAGTGGAATGTCCATCACCAAATCTCTTATCTACTCGACTTATTCACCAGCTGAAGCTAGAGCATAGAGTTCGGATTTCATAGATGAGAGTGCAATGCACGACTGTCTCTTGGACTTCCAGGCTACAGCTGCTCCTCCTAGTGTGAATATAAATCCACTAGTGGACTTGTTGTCGTTTA